>VMDO01015569.1:0-50722 GCA_007922755.1 Pedetes capensis
GCCTTCATCCAGGTGTGTATTTCCGGAAGTACACCCCGGGGTAGGCTGGGGTGATGGAGTACCCGCCTTTGACCAGCATGTCTGATGTGCTTTCTCCCAGGAGTACAGGTCGGAGAAGTCCCTGGAGGAGCTGACCAAGCTGGTTCCTCCAGAATGCAACTGGTAAGTCAGAGCCTTCCTGGGACTTGGTGGTTTATGGGAGGAGCCTGTGGGTTAGTGAGTTTGGCAAACACTTGGCAAGAGTTGTATCTTTTGGGGCATCATTCAGGAGAACCGCATCTCACTGGGAGTCCGGAGACCAAGTATCCTCCCTGACAGCAGCTTGCTGTGTGGCCTTGGGCATGCCACTCAAGCTCTCTGGGCCTCAGTTTTCTCATCAGTATCTGAATCAGGGTGCCTTGCCTAGGGCCCCGGATGGCAGGAGTGGATTTGGGAAGAGCCTGTGAAATGGTGTGCCAACCTGTGTGCAGTTCCTCTAGAGCAGAGGGTAGCAGGACTCTCTCAGTTCCCAAAGGGCAGCTCAGAAAAGGTGAAGCTCAGAGTGTTAACAGGCCCAGACAGCAGAGAGGTCGCAGGGTGGACCATGCGGGTAGGGTGCTCTCCAGGCAGCGGCTCCGCAGCCCTGACCAGCTCTTGCCAGCCCGGACATCAGGCTTTTGCCTTTCCTCATCACACAACTCCTACCAAAGATGTTTAGAAAGGGAAGAGATAGATATGTCTATCAACGCCTTGGGCCTGCAGGCATAGCCCTATGGCATCCGATCCCATCAGATCTTGGAAGCTAAGCAGGGCTGGCCCTGGTTAGTACCTGGATGGGAGACTGCCTGGGAACACCAGAAGCTGTAGGCTTGGGAGAAGGACCTGGCAACCCCCTCCCAAAAAAATTAATCTGCCATTGAAAACCCTATGCACAGCAGAGAAGCACTGACAATAGTGTTTCCCCTGATGTACAGAAGGTCGCTATGAGTCGGATACTGACTTGATGGCACCTAACAACAACAACAACAATCAATACCTTGTGGCCATTTCAGCTTAGTGCAGCATGTGCAGTAGAAACTTCCAGAAATGTCCTAAAATCTGCTCTGCTCAGCACGGCATCCCTAGGCATGCTGGCCTACCATGGACCTCTAACATGGTTGGGTGAGGGACTGGAGTCTTCATCTTATGCAATTTTAGCTCTAACAAACCCGTGGCCTGGTGAGCCAGCTGAATGGTGCCGGCATAGAACACCCGCCTGGGCCTGCTTTGGGGGATGGGTCCTCAGAAGGAAGGACTGGGAAGGGGCAGGGCCCTTTTCTGGATTTACTTCTCAGTGTACCCGGAAGGACCAGAATGCTCCAGTTAGAGACAGTCCCATCTCTCCTAAGCACTTAAGGGATGTGTGTTTGTGAGAAAGAGAGAGGTGGGCGAGGGAGGGGTACTTGGCAGAGAATGAAAGACAAAATCGGGACAGAGAGGGACACCGAAGGATTAGGGAAGGGACCAGCGCAAGAAGGACCATTGGGGGCAGTGTAAATCCTGGACATAACAGAGAAACCCAAACATATTGCATCATCACATGAGCAAAGGGAGGCATAAATGGCTCATGTGACTTGATGCTCCAGTCTTACGTTTAAATACAAGTCTTAGCCTTTCGAGTGAGGAGTGCCCATTATCGATAGCCCAGGCGCTGCTTCTAAAAGCATTTTGTTTTGGAGACCACCAGGGCAGGAAGGCCTGCAGGGCTGGGGGAGCCAGGCAGATGCTACGGAGCCAGCTCTCTGAGCCGCTGAGGCCGCCTTTCCTGTCCGGGAGGCACACGTGGCATCTCCTCATGCGCCCGCCATCCTTTGTGTGGTCATCAAATATTGATTGAGCAGCTGCTGTCTCTGGGGAACAGGTCCAGGGAGCCTCGGTGATACCTCGCTCCCTGTGTTCAACATTTGAAAGAACTCAGAGGAGGCGCAGCATATAAGGCAGAATATAGACAAGGTTTATTGTCACAGATAGTTTGCCCTCAAGGAATAATTTCCAGGGCCTGGATGGATTGATGAGGAGTGGCAAGGAGCCAACCCAGCCAGGGGCCTTCTCTGGGCCTCACGGGTTGGAGGGTTTGGAACAGAGGGGAGTGAGGCCCTGACTGGGTGTCCTGAGCCCCTTGGCTGCCTGTGCAGGGTGAAGGGGAGGAGGCCAGAGGGACCTAGTGTGTGACATGTACACACTGCAGTTGGAGCCTGTGCCTGGAAGCTCAGCAGTTGTCCGGGCTGATGGCTATGCCCTGGCAGGGAGGCACGGCTTCCTAGATGTGAGGCCGCCCCTCAATCGAGGCTCCGCCTCCAGAGCTTGTGAGCCGGGCCCTGTACCCTGCAGTGGTATATTCTCTAAGCACAGAGGCTCAGCTCACTGCGGCTCCACTCAGAGACCTTAGAACCACTGACACAGCCCTGCAGAAGCTTCCAGAGAGCCGCTGGCCCAGCTTCTTTACAGGCAGGGAAAACGGCATGAACCTCATTTCTCAGCTGACTCCCCTGGTTTCCCAGAAGACACATGCCTTCCCACAAGTCTTTCAGGATTACAGGGGTTTAAAAAATTATACAACCGTGAAGATGGCAGGGCTATCTGTAATTGGAAGAGAAAGTGTCTCTATTGTCGAGACTCCAGTTTATCAAAGTAAGTAGAAACAAGGCGTCAACATGCCGCCTCCTCTAATCTCCACCGCAGCATCAGGGACGGGAAGCTCCAGCACGTCCTCGCACGAGACCTGGTTCCCGGAGACATCGTATCTCTCTCCGTTGGAGACCGGATCCCTGCGGACATCCGGCTTACCGAGGTGAGCATGCCTACAGCTTGTGCTGGGCTATGTCCATGCACACGTGCACATACACACGTTCATGCACACACAGCCCCGTCCAGAGGTTAGCAAACTAACTTTGAGTGTAAAACCTCTCAGAACCATATTTCATAAATGACTTATTCTTGTTTTGATTACAGCACTCCCTCCTCCTCTGTGGTTTCACTTTCTGTGGTTTGAGTTATCCACAGTCAGCCATGGTCCCAACATACTCACACTAGTCTTGACTGTTTTGAGAGAAAACCCATCTTCACATGCTATTATAACACAGTTATAATTGTTGTATATTATTGTTGCCAATCTCTTGCTGTGTCTGGTTTATCAGTTAAACTCCATCCTAGTTGGTATGGATAGGAGAGAATGTGGGATCTGTGGGGTTCCGGATGGTGTGTGCTTTCAGGCTTCTGCTGGGGGACTTGGAACATTTTCCCACAGATATGGGGGACACTGGATAAGTCTGACAAGTTTTGGTTCTGTAGTTTTCTAGGTTAGTATAGACTACAGTAGTGAATTAGCCCAGGGTGAGTCTTGGGGACAGACTAAAACACACAGACATCACAAAGATGTGATTTGGGACAGTTTCATATCCAGGAGGGAACTGAGCCAATGAGACAGTAAGAGGCAGCAGAAGTGGCCTGGTTTGGGGACCCCAGGGGGAGCAAGCCCCCTCCTCACCTCATGGATCTGGGAGTTACCGCCTCACAGAAGTGGACCTGGGGCTGAGACTGCCCTGCATTCTGGAGAGAGGTCACATTAGGCCACACTGCAGATGGGTCACTAACCCATCTGGAATCCTTCCAAGAATGAGAAAGAGTTGCTTAGACTTTAGTGAGGAAGGATTAAGCACAGATAACCAATCCAATTGGGTTATGGATGTACTCTACAACTGTACCCCACAACATTGGATCCCCAGGTGGCTGAGGGGTGGAGAGGGATGAGGAGGGCCAGACACCACTGCCCGGGTCCTGCATTTAGGATGTTCTTGGCCACTCTGTGAACAGAGGCAGGGCCAGAAGGACCACAGTCTCCCATGCAGACATTCTGCTCCACCCCTTCGGATCTCCAGCAGAGCCAGGCTGCCTGTCAGGTCCCCTCACAGTCAGCATGTGGCTTCTGACTCGGTGGCTGGGGAGCAACTCAACAGGAGAGCTGTGGTCAAGTGGGCAAGCCCAGCTTCGAGGGAGGCTGGGGGAACCGCCCAGCTGTTTCCCCTCCATCTTGAGGGGGGGTCTGCTCACACTGGGGGGATTCCCCACGCGAGGTGGTATCCAGATGCTGGGCAGCCAAGAACTCACGTCCCCTGCAAGTGCTGTCACAAAGCAAAGAGGGGCTGAGCAGAGAGGTGGTTCCTGCCCCAGGGCTGAGCATTCCCTCAGGTTTGACCCTGGGTCTGTAATCTCAAGCTGTGTGGTCTTGAGCTGGTTACCTGCGCTGGGTTTTGTCATTATAAAATGGGGGTAGGGCAGTGGTGTAACAGCCATGAGTTAGTGGTGAGGATTAAATGGCTTCGTAGGTGCAGCACGATTGGGATAGCACTTGACGCAGGTGAGGATGGCTGTATGTCCAGCTGTCCTTCTCACTGTGCATCGGGAGGCAGGGACCCCTGGGTTTTAAATCCTAGCAAGTCACTTGAGAAAGAATTTGCTTCTCTGAGCCTCGATTTCTTCATCTCTAAAAGGAGCTGATGTTTGTCCCCACTGTACAGGGTTACAGTGAGGTCTGCAATATGTCCAGGTGTGACGTGGGCCACAAACAACTGGTTTGAATTTCCATCATTATGGCTCTCTGCAACAGGCCTCTGAAATTGTTTCTGAAACCCGAATAACCACCTTCCTCCTTCAGCTGATTTTTTCTCTGCCCTGTTTATGTGAAATTAGATGGCACCCTGTGTATGGGTAACACAATCGTGAATACCATCAGCAGAGTTCCCTGTTGATATTTTGCAACTCCGGGGGACAATCAGGGCCTTTGTTCACAGGGGAAAATCTTTATCGGTGATTAAGCTCCAAGACCCAGGAATACTTTACTTAGTGCATTTTGAAACCAGGTAGGTGTGGAAGCAGCAGGCTTGGAAACTCGGGAACTAAGTAACCCTAACAACCCTTTGGGCAGTGAGTGGGGTCACGAAGCTTTACTTTCTCTTCCCACTGGTTAAAACAGAGGCGCGAGTTCTCAGGGGCTGGCTGGCCTGTCCCAGCCAGGAAGGAGGGCTCGGTTCTCTCTTCCCTGCCATTTCTGAAAGGAAGACAGCTCTGAATCAGAGCGGTCAGTTCTCAAAGCAAGGCTTAGGCCGAGAGGTCAGAGACTGTGCGTGGCCCCAATTGTCCCCAACCTCTGGGAGGCCACCTCCTTGGCCACAGGTTCAGGGTTCAGCCCAGGTTGGCCCTCATGTGTCCTCTATCATGCTTCATCCCATCCCTCGAGCTGTGTGCCAGGAGGTCATGGAAGCCGCCCACCCTCCAGCCCAGCTGCCGCCTGCTGCTCCTTGGTCCAAAAACTCTGTCGGAGCCCTTGGCTCCCTTGCGTTTTCTCCTGGGAAGAGACCTGGTCCTTTCCTGTACATGGTCACATCGCCTAACGGTGTGGCAGCTGGCCATGGGCTGCACAAGGCCTTCCCCAGTGATGGTGCCATCTTAGTTTGTGTCTGGGCGCACTGTGATGCTGGCACAACGATGACGTCTGCAGATGCGCTTCTCAGAGCTCATCCCCGTCATTAGTGACCCAGGACCCTGTGTGTGGACACACACAGCGAGTCTGTTAAGTACTGGGTAGAATTCCCTGCACCACCTCCAGCAACCTTCACGTACTGGCTATGCTTTACCCTAACTTCACCAGGACACGTGGCTGGCATTTTATATCTGGGGCCTGTGCCTTGAAGGGGATAAGGATTCCCCATGTCTTCAAAGGACTGGGCTCAGAGGTGGGCATTTCAAAAGGTTAGAAATTCTGATAGCTACTGGTCTTGATAAGGAGCAGAATCGACTACCCTATGTCCTTTGATTGCTAGGGGAGGTATGTGTCTCACACAGTCTCATCCTTCCTGGATGAAGGTGGATGTGAGAAGAGTGATTTAGATCTGTTACCTTCTTGCAAATGTGCTGTCTGTAAGGGGATTCTTTATCAGAGAAGCACAATATAAAAATGGGGAAACCGAGCCACAGAGAAGGTAAGAGATTTGCTAGAGTTTCCACAGCTAGACCGTGGCAGGCAGAGATTTGAGTGCAGGCTCTGGCTCCAGCATCTGAGTTCCAGCCATCTTGCACAATCGTCTCTTGGCCACAGACCAGGGCACAACACTCGAGAGGCTTCCGTGGCCAGAACCATGGCCAGGTACCACCAGGCCTCCAGACCAAAGCCTTTGTCCCACAGGAGGCTCACATTGAGATTCATGTTGCAGGTGGCTGGGAAGCCCAAGGCTGGGCTGAGAGGTGGCCAGCTGCAGAGCCCTCCATTCCCTTTCTTCTTGCCTATTACCCTCTAACACAGCACCACAGGGTCCATCGGGGAGCGGGTAGATGGGCGTTATGCGGGCAGCTGACAGCCCCTCTTACCCATGGGGACTGGGATCCCAAGGCAGTGCACAGAGTTTTAACAGATTGTTACTGGATTTTTTAAAAGGTTTATAGAAAAGGCACCCCTGCTTGAGAAAAGCTCAGCTGGTGTTCCCTTGGGGGTCCCTGAGTTGGTCTTATGTGTTTAAATGACAAAGTCTTCAGGGATACAGCCCATCTTGGACACGTTAGGTGTCCCTAGAGGTACCTGGCCATCATTCTGGTTACAGAAGCCTCTTGCGTGTTGTGCCCTGATCTGTGGCCAAGAGGCGATTATGCAGGATGGCTGCAACTCAGATGCTGGAGCCAGAGCCTCCACTCAAATCCCTGCCTGCCACTGTCTAGCTGTGGAAACTCGAGCAAGTCTCTCAACCTCCCTGTGCCTCGGTTTCCCCATTTGTATAATGGAGCATACAGGAGCACCTTGCTGGGGGATGTTATCTAAGAGCAAAGCTGTGGGAAAGCATAGCCCAGGGCCTGGCACATGGTAGGTGATCTGCAAGCATCGGTGCCTCCCTTCTTCCAGGGTTGTGGGGTGACTGCATCCCCGTGCGTGTTTCTGGTGCTGCCCTAGACTTATCCTGTCACTGCAGAACCTGGCTCAGTGCATTAGTCCATTCTATGGCACAATAATGAAATACCTGGGGCTGGGTTTTTCATAAAGAAAAGCTTATGTTGGGTCACCTTTCTGGAGGTGCAGAGAGGGCCATGGCTGGAGGTAGCCTTCCTGCTGGCAGAGTCCCCAGGTGATGCAGGGCGTCCCAGGACAAGAGATGGGGAGCCTGTTTCTCTTCTCTTAAAGCCACAGAATCCAATCCTGGGGCTCCACACAGATGACCTTATCTAATCCTAATTCTGTCCTAAAGGCCCCTCCTGGGAACACCAGTCAGATGCAGTTTCCTCCCTCCTAATCTACTCCTCATGAGGAGGAGATGTCGCCCCTGAGCCCCTAGGGGATGCTCCTGTATCCCGAGAGCAGAGCCCTAGGTTTATACAGGACTGCAGGGCAGCCAGCCGTCCCAGGATCCTCCAGGTGGGCCACCCTCAGAGCTGGAGGAGGGGCTACTGGGACAGGTGTGCTCTAGAGACCCAGCACCTTAGCGTTTTCCCGTTAAATCAAAATTTTGCAAGACCGTATAAGCAAGAGATGTGTACGTTTTCCTGGAAGGTCCCCATGGTCGAAGCCTGTCTGATGCCAGAGGCCGCCACCCTGAGACGCATCCTGCGTTCAGCCCCATCCTTGTTGGACATCCAACAGGGTGCTGGCTCCCATTCCTGCTGTGAAAACCCAGCGTCTCCCCTTCCCCTGCCAGGTCACAGACCTCCTAGTGGACGAATCCAGTTTCACCGGAGAAGCCGAGCCGTGCAGCAAAACGGACGGCCCCTTGGAGGGCGGCGGGGATCTAAGCACCCTGAGCAACATCGCCTTCATGGGGACGCTGGTGCAGTGCGGGAAGGGCCAGGTGAGCCAGGGCTCCGGGGCCCTGGAGGGCGGCTCCGGCTCAGCTCTGGCCCTCCCCTCGGGCTCATGCCTCTGTCTTCTGAATACAGGGGGTGGTGATTGGAACCGGGGAGAGGTCTCAGTTCGGAGAAGTGTTCAAGATGATGCAGGCAGAAGAGGTAAGGGCAGCGGGGCTTGGGTGACTGCAGGCTGGGTGGGCTTTGGGATCATCTAGGCCAGCGACACAGTCCTGCCACCCCAGCACAGGAGGGAGAGGGATATGGTTAATGTGAGTACACATCTTATTTTTATTTGAAAACATGAGGAGGGCTCAGTTGACAGGGCACTGCTCTGTACACTCTGAGGCCCTGGGTTCGATCCCCAGTAATGAAAAAAATGGGAGAAGGACCTGGTACCCCACTCCTGAAACAGCCATTGAAAACCCTATGAATAGCAGAGAAGCACTGACAGTGCCAGGCATGGCACAGTGTCGGGGACTGTTTCATTCTGTTGTACACAGGGTCACTATGTCAGGCCTGACTTGAAAACACCTAGCAACAATAATAGAATGTTTATCAAGCTATAAATTTCGGGCAGTAACATGCACAGGCCTTAAGAGCAAAAGCTGTGAATTTTTGTGTATGTGCCGTGTGGTCAGCACTTGGAGCAAACTGGAGGATAGCCGGGCCAACAAACCCGTTCTCCCCTTTTCAGACACCTAAAACTCCCTTACAAAAAAGCATGGATGAACTGGGAAAGCAGCTGACCCTCTTCTCATTTGGCATCATTGGTGAGTGAGGGAAATGGTTTCCCTGCGGGGTTTGGAGACAGGAGCCAGCCTGGGCATTCCCACTTCTCTGGGTCTGCCCTGTGTCTCCTGGCTCACCTGGTGAGCATGGGGGTGGAGCAGAGACTCCAGGCGCAGGGAGAGGTTTTGTGTCAGCACAGGTGGAGCACCGCCACAGGCAGCCCACACTGCAGTGGCTCTGCGGAGTCACCACTGATTTCTTGCTCATACCAGTTGATGGGCGTGTTCCTGGTCCAGCAGCTTTTCTGGGTAGCTCACCTCCAAATGCCAACTTGGGGCCAGGCCCCTGCTATGTAGTTGCTCAAGGGGCCTTTGGGAAAAGAGTTTAAAGCATGCATTAAGAAGTGGAGTCATCATTTCTGCCCATTTCTACTGGCCAGAATGGAGTCACATGCCCTCCCTATCTGCAAAGGAGGCTGGGAAATGTAGTTTGACTGTGCCCCCGGCCATATTTATATGCTTCTAAGTGGACTGTTCCCTGGGATGGTGCTTCCTGGCCTTTGGTAGCACAACAAATAGCATCAACTTGTTGCTGTAGACCTAAATTTAGATCTTCAGCCTCAACATCCCCATGAGGCTGCCCTAGTCCCTTCATCTGCTCCTTCCAGCTCTGCCCTTGATTCTACATCCTTCATTCTAAGCCTTCAAGATCAACATCTGGCTGAAGCCGGAGAACCAGAGGCAGTTCTTGGAGAAGCAGCTGCCCCTCCTAACAGCAGGTTCTTAGTGCACCTGGCCACCCAGGTGCAGTAACTCATTTGATGAGTCTCCTATGACGCCATAAACTCTCTTCTAAGTGCTGGGGCCACCAAGATGAGTCAAACGGAGCTTCTGCCCTTACAAGGGTTCCTGCCCAACACAGGAAAGACACATAAATATGGAATGTGAAAGCAGCAGTTAATCTTGCTTGTGAGCTTGGAAGCTCAAAGGAGGAAGTAATATTAAACTGGGTCTTGTAGGATGAGTAGGAGTTTGCCAAGCAACATAGAAAAGATCAAGAGATCCAAGCAGAGAGAACAGGGTATTCAAAGGTCTGGAAGGTACTTCCCACACCTTTACAACTTGTAAGAGGTGGTGAATTTGGGGAAGTGGGGAAGAAGATGTGCTTTGCAGTCAGATGGCTTTGAGCTCTGTAACTCTGGGAAAGTTGCATAACCTCTCTGAGCTATGCTGTGCTTTATACAAAGGCCTTTCCCGTTGTGCTGATTGTGAGCACTCAGGGAGATAAGGGCCTCACGCACTGCATGGCCCCAGCAGGGGCGGCCATCACCATCCAGTCCACACATTAGGGAGCATAGACTCTGAGTCTGACGTGCTCAGCTTTTACCGTGTTATTCCATCTCATCCTCATCACAAGCCCGCAAGGTCAATGTCCTATTTTATGGATGAAGAAACTCAGGCTCAAAAGTTCAGCAGCCTACTCACCATCACACAGCCAGTTCATGTCTGTTCTCCTGGGTGAGGGAGTCATTGTGAAGGTCTGAAAAGATGTGTGATGGCGAGGCAAGAGGGGTATTCAGTTGGTCCTTGCCTTTTGAAATTCTGAGCACAACCCAACCGGCTCATGATGAGCTTGGGATGCACCCAGGAGTTGAGAAGCAGGACCCAGGGCTCTCTGCCGTGCTGGGGACTGTCTCACTTCCCACCCTCCCCAATCACCTCTTCCCAATGCTCCAATTTCTAGCCTCCCCCCACTAGACTTCACTAAGCCACCAGGTTTATTGTTTGAGATAGCTCCTTGCCCTCTTCCCTCCCCTCTGCCCTATGTTGGCCTGGAACAATGATAGGAACAGATTTTCCCCAACCTGCCCAGTCCCAACAAGGCTGGTGGAGGAGCTCTGTACTCAGAGGCCACAAGCAACGGGGATGGATTAGTGATGTCTGCCACAGACACAGGAGAGGAGGCAGCTCTGAGTGGCTGTTTGCCACCTGTAGGGCTGCATGTGGGTCAGACTGTTTCTGGCAAAAGAGAATTCCTCAGAGCCCTGGTTGGCCTCCGGCTTCTTTTGTATTCTAGATCAGGGATGGAAACAATGCCCCCAGGCCAAGTGTGCTCCACTACCTGGTTTTTTATGTCCAGCTAGCAGAGAATATATATATATATATATATATTTTTAATTTTAAACAAGTTTCTAAAACTCAAATGAATAATGATGTGAAAATTATATGAAATTCAAATGTCAGTGTTCATAGTAATGTTTTATTGGAACACAGACCTGTCTATTCATGGATTACCTATAGCTCCCTCCAAGCTATGCCAGCAAAGCTCAGTTGCCAGAAACCGTGTGATCTGCAAAGCCAACACCATTACGAAAGACCTGTCTCATCTTTCTACCACAGTGACCCCAGGACAGACATCAAGTAAATGTGCTTCAAGGCAGATTATCAAGGTAGATAGTACAACAGGCCTTTCCACAAGATGAAATTTGCTTAACAAATAAATAAATACATTTCCAAGATGGAAGTCCTGTCAGGTCACTGCCTTCAGTAAGCCTGTACTCCCTACATTAAACTAGAGCCTAATTCAATCAACACATCCATGGCAAGGCCCCTGACCATTCACTTTGTCTTCTGACATTTCAAGAACTTCTCCAGCTTCCAGCTGAGCCTCAGGGATCCCGTGCAGGCATGGGAGCTGCCGGGAAGCTGGCAAATGCCATCCAGGGGCAGGTCCTGTTGCCAGTTCCCTTGATGTGAACACTCACAGTGCGGCCAACATCAGCTACCGATGCTAAGTTCCTGAACATGGATTTGGAGAGATGTACACAGTTGATTGTCAGAAGCCCCTCTGAGCAACATCAGCATCTACTACAAAGGGCACAGGGTGGGCTAAGTTCCTAGTGGGTGGGGCCCTGGGCTCCTGTCCCATCTCCTATTTCTCACAGAGCTCCCCGCTCTAATCTGTTTCATCTGAGTTTACTTGGGTTCCAGGTAACACTTTGATTGAGGAGTGAGGTCTATGGCTTATCAGATCTTATGACCCTCCCTTCAGACGTGCCCACACCCACCCACCCCCACCCAGCATAGAACATCCCTGGCTCCCCGTGCCCTGCACAACAAAGCTGATGTTCTTTAGCAAGCCTTCCAGAACATCAACAGGCTGGCCATCCCACCCCTTCTCCCTGCTTCTGATGACAGTGACAACAATTAAGGTTGGGGGTGAGGTTAGGCTATGTGGGGGCTTCTCACTTGTCCCATCTTACACCCCAGAACACCCCCTCAGGGAGGTATGATTGTGATCTGCCATTTTACAGGTGGGGAAACTGAGGCTGTACCTGGTGGTCCAAGCACCTTTCCCCATAGCCAGAATATCTCTTGAACTTTCCTGGGTCCCAGCGGCTCAGGCCACCCCACCTCAGGGTCCATCTCTGAGAGTCCTCAGGCTTCAGGTCTCAGCACAGCAGCAAGTGTTCATAAACACGGGGTGATTGATTGGTGAGGGAGGAAATGGAAATTAGGAAAATTTAATCAAGAGTACACATGATAAAATAATTAAGAAACAGTGGCCTAGAGGCCAGAGGTACTGCACCCACAGGAGCTGCACCCATGGCCCATTTTTAAATCTTATCTTGAGAAAGAGTTTCACTAAGTTGTACAGGCTACCTCTGGCCTCGAACCTGGGATCCTCCTGCCTCTGCCTCCCGAGTTGCTGGGATTACAGGCATGCACCACCATGCCTGGCTTAAAACCAATTTTTGGTAGGATAAAAGTGTCTTCCTTAAACAGAAAAAATGCATGGTTGCAGGTTCTTGAGGTTGCAGGTTCTTGCAAGGTCTGTTATGAAGTAGATTCGAAGCACTGTGAGCCGTTGGGGACACCCTGGAGCACCGAAACACAGTGGTTCTCCTCTCTCTCCCAGGTCTTCTCATGCTCATTGGCTGGGTGCAAGGCAAGCCGCTCCGCAGCATGTTCACAATCGGGGTCAGGTATGGCTGCGTCGCTGCCCAGAGCCCTTCTCTGCAGCAGAGGGTGGGTCTCCCCCAAACCAGGCTCCCAACAGCACATTGTCTGAAAGGAAGGCGGTGGTGAGTGCTGTGAAATGTAGGAGAGTCGGTGACCTGAGGTCCCCTCCTTGTCCCTCTTTGCCTATGGGATTAGGTCTCTCTGGCTGAAAGCCTGAACCCCAGAGGCAGCTTGTGTAGGCTGAAACCCTGCCTCTGTCACGTGCGAGCTACGTGCCAGTCACATTGGACTAGGGTGGGTGCCCTGGTGACCCCAACTCTGCTTGATTGCATGTGCAAGGACCCTATTTCCAAATAAGGTCTCAATCATACATCTTGGAGTTAGGACACAAATGTATCTTTTGGGGGATACTGTTCATATAACGGCAGGCAGTGGGGTGCTGCAGGAGGTGGGGCTGGAGGACGAGCACATTGGAAGAAGTGAGGTCAGGGAGGTCTGAGCCAGGGTGTGGGAAGGATGTCACATGGAGTGGAAGTTGCTAGAGTGTGACCAGGTTGGGGGCAGGGAGGCCGCAGTGAGTTGAGTCTGGCAGGTCTAAGACGTGTGAGAAGCGAAAGAGGAAGGGACCTCGGTCTACTGATGATGTGTCAAGAAGGGACACGTGATCCCCGTCATCCAGACACAGATCCCCAGGGCCACCCTGGGCTCCATGTCACAGATCAGGAAGTGGAAGTTTGGGCTCCCACAGTGCTTCATGGTCACAGAATCCCAGAGCAGAAGATAGATCTCAAACCACTATGGGCAGGTGCAAAAGCCAGGCTGCTCATTGGCACCCCCTGCTCCCTCCCCTTGCCACCACTTCTGTCCCCTGCCCTTGGCAGCCAATGGCACTAGCTCATTAGTTGGACCCACAAACATTCCCTGAGCAACTGTGGAAAGACAGGTACACAGGCCCCTGAGGAGGGAGGTCAGACATGCCATCTGAGTGTCACCAGCCATGAGAGACGCAGCCCAAGGAGATCCCCTTTTCCAGGACCTCCGCTCAGGCGATGCCAGGTCCTTGGCTCAGTCACAAAAATGAAGTTTACCATGAGTCAGTCAGAGAGTGAAGCAGTTGGAGTTTATTAGGTAAGGGAAAGGGATGGTGCACACTTTAGAATGAGGCACAGGTGTATATATATAGAGGTGCCTGGATGTCTTTACAGTGGACATATATTATGAGTTCGTGCCTTTTTCTAACTAGGGTTAAGGATTAAACAAAGTTTAAAAATTAAGGAGAGTCAAAATTTTACTATGGGGAAAGGCAACATAAGTGAGTTTACCCTTCCTTATCCTAAAGAACTTCTCTGTGAGTTAAATTGTAAGGTGATTTTATGGGGTACAGTGTTTATAGGCCTGGGGCTGGAAGAAGGATGCTAGTAATATTAAACTCAAAGGTCATGAACATTCAGGGCCGAAGTAAGCAGAGTGGATTTGTTTCCTCCACTCTTGTTTGAGAGCCCTGAGGAGAACGGGAGTGGTCTCCACGCAGGCCATCTTTACAGACCCTGTCAGTTACTTACGTACCGTTGATCCTCAGCCAGTGGGGTTGTGAGCAGATTCCTTGAGATGTCATCAGATTCCAGAGTGAGGGCCTTCTCTCCTTCCTATGTCCCTCAAATTCTCCGTCGTATCCTACCTCCTGAGCACTGCTGGAGATGCTGAGGCTGGGCTCTGGGCAGGACAAGATGATGGCACCCTAACCATGGGATCAGAACCCTTCTGAGCACGACCTGTCAGGCATCTGTCCTGTTTTTCATGGAAAGCATTGGCCACCCTTGCTATGGAGGCTGAAGGAGATGGGAAGCGTGAGCCCCACTTGTTGCAGGAGACGGAGCTGGGAGGAGGGGCTCCTCAGAGCAGGCAGAAAGCCTGCCGTGGCTTGTGGAGTCTGAAGGGGCATCTTGGGAGGGAGAGTGCTGGAGTGTGAGGCCCTGGGAGGGCATACGGGACAGACCCACAGACCCCTGGCCCTCGGAGTCTCTAACAAGCCCCCAGGGTGGCAGTGCACTGGTCCCCGCACACACTCTGAGGCTGGAATTAGGAGCCAGGAACAGCAAGAGCAGAGCAACGGGGAGGTCATGACATGAACAGTGTGCACTTGAGTGACAAGGGCTTCAGAGGCAAGGGTGGCCACAGGAAGGCGGGGTCGGCCTCGTGAGGATGCCCATAACCCTCCGGGAAGAAGGATGCTATGTTCCATCCCCACCTTATACCACGAAAAGTTCCATGAGGCAAAAAGGACCCTTAAATATCTCTAGGATAAAGCACCAAAGACGCTCCCGTGTCCACCCCTGCCCCCCAAGGCCTTGGTCATTTCTCATCCCTTGCTCTACCATTCCTTTACAACTCGTCCCCCTCCTTGGTGCCTGGTAAACTTGCCCTTCAGGGGATATTTGTTCCTCTCACTTGTGGTATTGGGAGGATAAAAGTTTTCTGTTTTTGGTAGCAGATTTGTCTCCCCAAGCCACCGAATCTCCTCACTGGCAGAAAACCACCAGAGAGGAGGTCTTCCAACATAAATAAAATGAGAGGATTATTCTTCCTAATTCCTTGTGCCTTGAGGGACAGTCAAGATGATTCAGGGAAATTTCTTTTCCTGGTCTGTTGTAATCTTTATTAGTTTAGGGATTAATTTTTTTATTATTATGAATGTGTCCACATACAACACCCTTCCCCTGCCATATGTGGGGACATCCCCATCATAACCTTCGGCAAATGTTTGCTTACTTGGTCTCGAAGCTTCTGTCATAAAACCAAGGAAGCTGTCTTGCCATCACCATGGAAACTGGGCACAGCCCCTTGGCCAGATTCGGCAATCTTGGTTTATACAAGTAATCGTCCTTGAATGGCCCATTGTCTCTGTGTCCAAGCTCACCATTCGATACCATCTTTCATCCTAAGATGCACGTTCTTTTTCTATATTTTGGCTCTTCTGAAGTCAGACAAGCCATGGGATCAGGAAGCACTCTGCTACTTATAGTTGGCAGCGCTTCTTCCTATCTTAGTGGGGCACCAAATAATGGTGTCCTTCACAATCACCAGAGTCTTAGACTCGAGATGTGGTAGCCAAGTGTGACGTGCGTCCAGTGCACATCCTCGCCAGGTTTTCTGACTTCAGTCTCAGCTGAGAGCTTGCTATGTGCCACACCAGTAGGGTCAAGTGCATTTGGATATTTACTCATTCACATTTGTGCCATCACCAAACATTGACAGACTGCCTCAGCCATATTTTAAAACTTGGATTTGTTACTGATGTTTAAAAATTGGAGCTTTTCATGAAAGGGGGATGGTGGGGATGCAAGATAAGCTTCACTAAAAGCATTGCCACCCACAGTGGGATTCATGTCCTTAAGTGTGTGCAACACAGCTCTGCCTTTCCCTCCAGCCTGGCAGTGGCGGCTATTCCAGAGGGCTTACCGATTGTGGTCACGGTGACCCTGGTCCTGGGGGTGCTGCGGATGGCCAAGAAGCGAGTCATTGTGAAGCAGCTGCCCATCGTGGAGACCCTTGGTGAGGGGGCCCCTGCCTCCAAGCTTGATAGATGGGGGCCTGTGGGGTCAGTCGTTCAACCTCAGGATTGGTGGTGACAATTCCTTTCCATAAATCCACGTCTTGCGGTGACAGGCTGCTGTAACGTCATCTGCTCTGATAAGACGGGAACTCTGACAGCCAACGAAATGACAGTGACCCAGCTCGTCACGTCTGATGGGCTCCACGCCGAGGTGCGTCTCCTGCAAATTCACAGGGCTGAGTCCAAGCTGCACCCTGCCAGGCCCTCCCCTCCCCAGAGAAAGCACCGGCGTCCTCTGGGGAGAAGTGCATTAAGGTTGTTGTAGGCTCGCTACAAATGGCAGCAAGTACCACAACCTATTTAAGAAGGGCATCTTTGTCTTGAGGTTTTTAATAATTACAAAATCTGTTTTAATTTTTCCATTGACTTTGTGTGATGGTTCTAGAGATAGAGCACAGGGCCTCTTGCACGCAAAGCAAGCTCTCCACCACAGAGCTATGGTCCCAGTTCCTTGTTACAAAATTTAACCTTATTTTATTCTATTATTTTGAGACAGGGTCTCACTGTGTAACCCAGAATGGCCTTGAATTCCTGCCCTTCCTGCCTCAGCCTGCTGGGGCTCTAGGTGTGCACCACCCCACCCACTAATTACAGAATGTAAAAGCTAGAGAGCAATTAGGGGCTGGGATTTAGCTCAGTTGGTAGAGCGCTGCGCTGCAGTCTCTGAGGTCCTGAGTTCAATTCCCAGCACCACAAAAATGGGAGAAGGGCCTGGCAATCCACTCCCAAGGCAATCCCGAAACAGTCAGCCATTGAAACCCCTATGAGGGTCGCTATGAGTCAGATACCGACTCGACGGCACCTAACAATAAGAGAGCAATTCCCCATCACCTCCCATGGCAAACCAACCATAACTCATCCTTCTGTTTCCCTGTCTCTCCAGCCTGCTGGACACAGGGTTATGCTCCCTGCATGGGCAATTTTGTGTCTGGATATTTTTTTCCATGAAGCTCTCCGGAGCAAAGGGTGAGAAAATGATGGCCATGGGCCAGTGCTTACTTTTGTGAGTGAAGTTTTCTTGTCACACTGCCACACCCACCCGTGGCCATGCCGCAACTGGCTACTGCCGTGCCCTGGTTTTAGTAGCATTGTCTGGGCTTCAGAGGCTAAATATTTGCTCTCTGCTGTGGTAAGGAAATGTCCGCCCCCCTTGTTCAGAGCATGGCCCCCCCGCCCCTCCTGTGTTCTCACGCGCATGCTGCAGGTGCAAGTCGGGTTCAGGGATTGTGGGTCCTAAATAATCCTGCAGGGAGCATCTTCACGAGCTGGCTCCTGTCCTCAGGACAGACACCAGGAAAGGGACTGTGGGCCGCCCAGGGGAGCGGGGCTTCCCCCGGGTGATGCTCCCCCTGCTGTGGCTGGGTCCTGCAGGTCAGCGGAGTCGGGTACAATGGCAAAGGGACGGTGTGTCTCCTCCCATCTAAGGAAGTCATCAAGCAGTTCGACAACGTCTCAGTGGGGAAGCTGGTGGAGGTGAGTGTCGTGAGCACCGAGGGGGCGGGAGCACCGCGGGGGCAGGCGCACTGGAAACGGCCTTCGGGTTCTCTGACAAGGGATGCAGAGGGGGATCACACCCGGGGGGTTAGGCAGTCATGGCACTGGAAACGTGGCCCCCAAACACGTGGTGGGGGGAGAGAGCTAGAGACCTGGCTGAGGGGTCAGAGACCTGCAGGACTTCCCAAGGCCACACAGCATCCCCAAGGCCCCTTGTCCCGCCCAGCGTCATCACTGCAGGGAGGCTGGCCTGAGCAGGCAGTGATTATTCCTGCTCCATTTTGGGTACTTTTCATGCTAGCCAGGGTCATCCTTCACCCAACTCACTGCCTCCTCCTTAGCAGGTGCCCTCCGTGGGGTAGGAACCCACTCCCTGTCCCTCACCTCTGAGCTCACAATCACAGCCACCTGTTGTCCCAGCTTTGCCCATTAAGAAGTAAGCTCAGAGAAGTCACAGTGCCCGAGCTCAGCCACCAGGATGGGCGGGGAAGCTGGCAGCGACTCCCGCTCTCTTATTTCTGAGATACTTGTTGTTTAATTGAGGCACACGTCCTGGGTCATAGAACGCTCCCTTTCAAGGTGGACGGCTCAGGGCTGTTCATATATTCCACAGTGGTTAGCCTTGACACTGTAGCTCTGGAACCCAGAGTCACCCCACAGGGACCCACATTAGCAGTCACTCCCCGCTGCTCCACCCTCAGAACCCAGCCTGCCTGCCACCCCCGCTCCCTTATGAGGCATCATGAGCCCTCTCTCCACAGAGGCAAGGCAGTCCCTGTGTCTCTAAAGAGCCAGGCCACTGATTTATTTGAAGGAATGTCTTGTCTCTGGCCCCAGCTCTAAAAGCGGGCCAGACATGCAGTGTCTAACTTCTTCACGCTCCTGCATGATGCCCTGGGGCCCCGTGTTGACTGCAGACCTCCGGAATCCCCCTTTCAGGCCGGCTGTGTGGCCAACAATGCCATCATCAGGAAGAACACCGTGATGGGCCAGCCCACCGAGGGGGCCTTGATCGCACTGGCCATGAAGGTAGGAGCCTGTGGTGAGCGGGTGGACTCCCTCGGACAGGGGTAGCCGGGAGAATTGGAGGTGCAGGCTGAGCTCCTGGGGAAGCTTAGTCACAGTAGGAGCAAATGATCCAAACCTCCTTGGCCCTCTGCCGATGGTGAGGCAAGTGGCCTTCGGGATGCTGTGTGGCCTTGAGAAGTCCTGTGGGTCTCTGACCCCTCAGCTGGGGTTCCAGAAGGAGACCTGGGCAGGTGTTGGGGAGATAGATGAGGGACCAGACGCATCAGTGCCCAGCATGGTTCTGTTCCCAGTGCCCAACCAGGAGGCTCAGCTCCTGGGAATCCATGTCATTGGCTCCAGGGCTCAGCAGTGAGCCTGCACTCAGGGGCCCGCAGGATGCTCACTTCTATGCCCAGCCTGTGCCTTGGGGCTCACAGAGAGCTCAGTGGTATGGCAGGGACACTTAGGGCTTAGTGGACCAAGACCAAGGGAAAAGACAGGAAAGCACGGCCTGGGACTATGAGCCAAGGCCAGGCAGAGCCAGTGGTAGAGGCAAAGAAGTGGGGCCATCTGCCCATGTGCCCTGGATGCAGCAGGAGCCCGTCGGCTGCCTGCCCCTGCCCTGCTCCGTCGTCCCCTCTTCTCAGGACCCAGGTGCCTTATCTCTTAGGCAGGTCTGGTCCAATCCCGCTTGTCAAGGTCAAGGTAAAACCCCAGCTCACAGTGTTCGTCCCACGTGCTCTGACCCTGGCTGCTTCCAGCCGGTCCAGACATGGGCTCCACGTCCCCTCACCAGCTCTCTGACTTTCTCCAAGTCCGCCTCCATGTCCCCTCCTTGGTCACCTCTGCCCTGCAGGCCCTGAGTGCTCTGGGCATCTCCACGTCTGTCCACATCTGTCTGTTCACCTGTCCCCTCCTCTGCCTGAGCCTGGGCTGCCTCCATCAGCCTGCTAGATAGGCCTAGAGAGGGCGAAAAGCTAGTGACCCTTTAACCGGTCCTAGAAAAAGCCAGTGGGGCACTTTTCCCCTTTAAGGACACTGAGGCGCTGCCACCGCATTCTCCTCCACCCAGTTCTGGCCAGAACGCCCCTTGGATGGCACGGGACAGATTCCCTTTAAAGCAGGGTCAGCTCAGCCAGTCCAGTCCTGCCCTGTCCCCACCACCTTCAGATCTTCTTTCCCATGCTGGCACTGCTACTCACCTTGTCACTGCTGCCTGGCATCCTGAGTGGCTCCCAGGGTCAGGGCCATGGTTCTCAGCCTTGTTCTGTCCTCACGACCTACATTAGCTTCCCCAGAGCTGCTGGAATAAAGTAGCGGTGGCTGAGGGGTTTGAAGCCACAGGAACTCGTGGGATCCCAGCTGTGGAGATAAGAGGAGAGATGGAGGCAGAGCCAGAGCCAGAGCCAGGCTCCCTGGCCGCTGCCAACCATCCAGGATGTTTCTTGACTTGTAAATACATCACCCCAGCCTGGATCCAGGCCACCTGCTGTCCCCCTGTGCATCTGCCCATGGCCTTCCTTCCTCCGTCCAGTATCTTGGACGAGGGCCACCTGCAGGAACCCCATCTTTCCTTAGCATCTGCAACAACCCTGTTTCCAAGTCAGGTCCATTTACAGGCACGAGAGTCAGGACTGGAACATCTATCTGGGGACGCATTGGCACAGAACACCTTCTGTAAGGAGTCTGTGTAGACATTATTTCCCCAGTCTGCCCATTCCTGTAACTTTTTTTTTTTTTTTTTTTGCAAGACTGGGGATTGAACCCAGGGCCTTGCACATACTAGGCAAGTGCTCCACCGCTGACTAGTGCCCCCAGGCCGTTTTTATTTTATTTCAAGACAAGGTCTCACTAAGTTGCCAAGGCCAGCCTTGAACTTGGAATCCTGCCCCCGAATCCAGGGTAGCCACTGCTCTGGGCCCCTGGTGTATCTTAATGTCACCTACACATGGCTTTTCGGGTGTGGGCTGCCCATGTATCTGTGCCATGTGTGTCAACGTGGGAGACTTTCTCCACCACCTCCTCCCCAAGGGTGCACCTGGCTAGCACAAGTTTGTGACTGGGGAAACTGTTTTGAGCTATCAGGTCACTGGCCCAAAAGCTGTCACAGAGCACACATGTGACAGGTCTAGCGGCATCCCAGGCCCCAGGCCCATCTTACCATACGGGGTTCTTAGAAATGGCTGAAGCTTCACATCCCAGCAGAAATCCTACAGGCTTTTGTTTCTAAGCACATTTCAGGTAGGAGCCAAGGCAAGGACCCTGGGTTCTGCCCCCGTGGACAAGAGAGATGGGTTTTTCTGGGAGGGACGTTTGAAAACAGGAACTTTCCTGTGAGCTAAATGCTCGGATTTCTCCCGGTTTGAATGATGCATGATTTACCGGGGCTGAGCTTCGCACAGATCCTGGCTCTGGGCGACTCACCAAAGCGTCCCCTCTCATCCTAGATGGACTTGGGTGATGTGCAGGAGTCATACATAAGGAAGAAGGAGATTCCCTTCAGCTCGGAGCAGAAGTGGATGGCGGTGAGGTGTAGCCCAAAGAACGAGGTGCGTGAGAGGCATCTGTCCCGGCCCTCCCCCCACTCCCAAAATAAGGCAAAGCCCAGCCCCCCCCCCCAGGGGAGTGTGACCCGCCCAGCCCTCTCTTCGAGCATCTAGGCAGGGGAGCACAGTTCACAGCCGGAAAGCCTTTCCTTCTCCTGGGGCCTCTTCCAGGCCTTTCCTCTAAGACAGCAGTTTGCTAATTGGGGTCCCTGGCCCTGCAGCAGGCGCTTCACCAGGGAATCTGTTAGAAATGTAGAGTCTTAGGCTCCACCCCCAGCCACCTGCATCGGAAAGTCCAGCTGTGGGAACCGTAGCCTGTGTTTTCTGGGGATGCCTGTGTGGGCTCGAGACTGAGACCCGCCGGCCCACAGTGTAATCGTTGAGTCACGACTGCTGACCAGCTGACGGGGATCACACTGACCGAGTACTGCCCAAATCCATAAGGCAGAGCTTAGTGAAGACTCGGGGATGGGATTAGCTATTCATTTGGGGCACTTTTTACAAGCCAAGTGCACGGGGAAACAAAACAGACATAGTGCCTGCCCTCAGGAGGCAGCAGTCTAACCAAAATAGACATTTAGCAACAAGTCACGCACTTCCACGTATAACATTGCCAAGACATCTCCAATTAGTGACACATACAGCATTCTCTGAATGACATTCACAAGAGCACTTAATGTAGAACAGTGGCAATGCAGGTGAGACATTGACCTTGTTCTTTTTATGGGCTGCATAGAATTCCATCGTATGGATTCTATAATTTATCTCACTCATCTTGTCTCAGTGGTCAGTAAGGGTCCACCATAAGTCACTCCCGTGAGAACATCCCCATGTGTGTCTTTTTTTTTGTGGTGCTGAGGGTTGAACCCAGGGCCTCGCGCTTGCATGCTTTGCAAATGCTGGACCACTGAACTGCACCCCAGCCCATTTTTTTTACTTTTTGAGACAGGGTCTCACTAAGTTACGCAGACTGTCTCTGGTCTCAAACTTGGCGATCCTCCTGCCCCCACCTCCTGAGCCACTGGGATTACCCGGCATCGTGTGCCACCACGCCCAGCATTGTCTTGGAACTCTTATGCTGAATGAGGTGATGGTTCCTCTGGACTGCAGCACCCAGTAATTGTGGGTTTTCCTTTTGATTTTTCCAAGAATCAGGAAGACATCTACTTCATGAAGGGGGCCTTGGAAGAGGTGATTCGTTCCTGCACCATGTACAATAACGGGGGCATCCCTCTGCCTCTGACGCCCCAGCAGAAGTCCTTCTGCCTACAGGAGGAGAAGAAGATGGGGTCGCTTGGTCTGCGGGGTCAGTGACAGTGCCCAACCTAGGGCTCTAAATCTGTTTGTCTGCCTTCAGTACAGAGGTGTTGAATCCAGGGTCTCTCCCATACTAGGCAAGGATTTGACCACTGGGCTGCACCTTCAGCCCATTTTATTTTCTATTTTGAGACAAAGTCTTGCTAATTTGTGAAGGCTGCCTCTGGCCGCAAACTCATGATGCTCCTGCCTCAGCCTTTCCTAACTCACAGGGATTACAGGTGTGTGCCGTGGGCCCAGCTCTAGGTTGGCACATGACATTGACTATGGAATCCTTGAGAGCGGGGTCTGTGCTAAATGGGCATCTGCCCAAATGCTGGGCCAGCAGCAGCTTGTGGCGATAACCAGCCGGGGTTTAAGGGTGGTGTGAAAGACAGAGCATCTGTCACCTTCCAGCCAAGCGGCACCTGCTAACCCACGTGTGGCTTGCACATGTGAGAAGAGCGGGACCCTCACATGCCGACCGTCCTGGGACAGGTGACAGGGACAGTGGGGGTCTACGCCACCCACACTAGTTTTCTTACTGGGTCTGGCTGGCTCTCTGCCTCTGGTTAGGAAAACCCAAAGCTCTTTTAAATCAGGGAAGGCATTTCATTCCCTGGCCAGGTCCCATTTGTGGCACCAGAGCCAATGCCTTCCTCAAGGGCTGAATTTTAAAGCTCACATTTCCCTTTGTGTTATTTATCGCCCTGTCCATTTTTGGAGAAAGTGTTTAAGAACCTTCCAGAACACTGATGCTCCCCTGGGGTAAAGGCGAAGCACTGGGCCACCCCCATCAGTTCCGATTGCCCAGGCTCCCATGTCGGGGAATCAGGGAGCAGAGGCGAGAACGGCAGCCAGCTGGCTGAGCAGGGTGCCTGGAAAAACCGCTTGGCACAGGGAGCTCTGTCACCTCCCCAAGAGCTTTCCCCTCGGGGTCTCTACAATTTGTGCACAGCATGAGGTCTAAGAGAGGCCCACATCTGCCTGGCTGCACAGCCAGTGCAACACATGGGGGACTTATTCTGGGCCCCTGAGCAGAAGGGGAGGGGAGGTGGTCACAAAGGTGCGACACTCCACCCTCTCCCAGTCCTCATGCCGGTCTCTCTGCACGCACATGTAAATGCACCTCTGACCTGTGGCCTAGAAAAGAGCATCTGGGCAACTGGCCTTAAAGAAGCCTGCGCGTCTGCCTGGGGCCCACAGCTGGTGTGGGAACCCAAGAGAATGTTCCTTACCACAGAGACCATGAGCCAAGTGCCTACCTGGGCCCAGCCAAGGCACTACTCTTGAGGGACTTAGAGCCTGCTGGAGCCCCTGCAGTGTCTAGGGGACATGAGTATGGGACAGGAATGAGGTCCTCCAAGGGTAGAGTGCATGCAGATGGTTCCTGGGAATGAGGGGAGACTTATGATTGGGCTTTCAAGGAAAGCAGCCCCCAGAGGCAAGGTGGAGAGGACAGGGAAGAAATGGCAGCTGTATTAGTACATGACAGGAGCATAATTAGCACATGGCATTGACATAATTAGCACACAGCACCAGCACTGTTAGCACATGGCACAGCATTATTAGCACCTGGTGCTAACATTATTAGCACATGGCGCCAGCAAAGGTAGACAGTGTATGACTGGCAGATGGAAGGGCCACTGCAGGCCTCTTGGTCACAGCCCCTCATGCTATCAGTAAGGTAACAGGGCAAGGTCGGTACTCACACCGCCCCCTCTCACATTACTCAGCATGCAGGAGCTGTACACAGCTTCTGTGTCACTGAAGTGGGGTCCAGGGCAAGGGCGACCTAATAGACAACTTCTCTCAACCGTGCCGCTCACACGGAAAGTTTTCTTGACCTTTGGCAGCTGCTACCCCAGGTCTGCTAGAGGTGACCGAGCGAGCGAGCACAGAGTGCGTGAACAGTGAGACCTGATTGCAGCACCCCACCGTCTCCCAGGCTCTCCTGTGGCCACAAATGCTGAGTGGGGCCGGGATTCCAGATGACAAGTAGCCAGGCCTTCCCTTTTGCCATGAGGGAGGCTTCCAGGACTCCTCCCAGTTGGGTGCACTGGGGCTGGACTGAGGATCATGGGGTCCTCTACAGTCCAGGAACTTGGCATCCCAGCCCCTTGCAGCCAGGATTGGGGCTAATGGGGGACAAAAATGGTTCCCTGGGCCCCTGGTGACCTGTCCCTGGGTCTGTGTCTCGTGCAGTGCTGGCACTGGCATCGGGGCCCGAGCTGGGGAGGCTGACGTTCCTGGGCCTCATGGGTATCATCGACCCCCCACGGGCTGGCGTGAAGGAAGCTGTTCGGGTTCTCTCTGCTTCAGGCGTGTCTGTGAAGATGATAACGGGAGATGCTCTAGAGACGGCCTTGGCCATAGGTAAGGGGGAAAAAACCCGCCCTCCACCCCTCCTGCTCCCAGGTCAGCCCATCCTCTGTACACCTGGCCAGGAGCGCTCACACCCTGCTCCAGGTGTTGAGAGAAGATTGAGAGTCACAGGCCAGCACTCCACCCTCCCCCTTCCCACACATTCATTTCCAAAGCATGAGCAGGATCTCCAGAAGGGGAAAGTCCTCACGAAAGCTGAGGACCTACTGTGTGTTGGGGGCTTCTCCTCTGTGATCACACTTCACCTTGACAGGCGGCATCACGCACAATGTACGGTTTCAAACTGGCTTCTGCCACTAGCTTGTATTCCCCTGGCAAATCACTGAACCACTCTGAACCTCAGTCTCTTTGTCAGCAGAGGGTGGGCAGGCTGTCTCCTACCCTAGTACCATTGGAAAGGTTGTCCCAGGCTGGCTTTTCCCCACTCTGCCTTGAGCCTGCTGCTGCGAGAAGGTCACAGGCTTTAGAATCTGGCAGAGCCACAAGGCCCGGCGTTCCGCCCACCAGCTGGATGGCCTTGGGGAAGTCGCTTCTCACTCAGCTTCCTCGTCTTTAAGTGGGGAGAATAAGGCCTTAGTTGTGGGGCAGAACTGAGGTCACGGAACATGGAGGTGCTCAGCAAACAGGACTTGTCACCGCTCTGTCCTCGCCATTCTCCCATGAGCGAGACAGGGACTGATCTCGGGTGTGCAGAGTGATGGGTGGGTCGGGGCTGTAGTTGGGCCTCGGAGGAGCCCTCAGCCCTGGTTCTCCCGAAGGAAGAAGCATCGACCTGTGTGGCGGGCAGCTGAGAGCCATGTCTGGGGAGGAGGTGGAGGGCACCGACCCGGGCGCGCTGGCGAGCCGCGCGGCGCAGGTGGGTTCTCCCGGGACTCGGCCGGGTAGGGAGTCTTGGCTCCGCCCCACTGACCCTCCGCTTCGCCACCCCAGGTGTCTGTGTTCTTCAGGACCAGCCCGAAGCACAAGGTCAAGATCATAAAGGTAGGCTGGGGACAAGCTCAGCAGGTACTGGCCCAGGTCACAGAGCCATAGGCGTGCGGCTCCAGGAGCTCTTTGGTCCCTCGGCGACAGTCCAGGGTGGGCAGTAGCTCGGCTGTCCTTAGCCGTGGCTCCCTTCTCTAGGTCCAAGGCAGCTGTACACATCACAGGTGCCCACACTCTGCTGGCCAGAACACAGTCACAGGGCCTGTAGTGGGGCAAGTGCACCACAGCTAAAACCTGGGGCCATTACGAGGCAGAGGGAGGAGCTGGGGACCACAGACCAGGACACTAAGCACAGGGGCGGGAGCTGTGCAGTGAGAAGGGGAAAATGGAGCCAGAGGTCACCCCATCCTTTCAGGGGGTTCTCCTTGGCAATCTTGTGTGACTCTGTGCCTCAGTTTCCTCATCTGTAAAATGGGGACACCAGTAAAGCTATCAGCTTGGGCCACAAGGTGGTTGAGAGGAGTAAGCGAAGCCAGACCTGTGAAGCTCCAAGTATACAGCAGGTGCCTCATAAAGAGCTGATGTGAGTTTCTGCTGGTGCGTCACAAATCCTATGAGCGTCCTGGGAAGATTTGGGTTTTCCTCCCCCAGGGGCCCTCTGAGGAATTGTCCTTGTATTTTACTTTTTTTTTTTTAAGTTCTACAGAGTAAACCCGCATGGAACTTGTTCCTCAAAGAAAATATTAGTATTTCCTGGGTATGAGGCTCTGAAGTGCTGCATTGTTGATCATTGCTTATTAATCTTTACAAGACTTTGCAATGGTGCTGAGTACGGATGCATCTGTCATCCCAGCTGTGGTCACACAGTAGCCTGTGGGCAGGGGTCATGGCCCCCACTTTGATGATAGGGAAACTGAGGCTGGGAGGCTCAAGCCATGTCCAGCTCCCACGGCAAGGGCAGGTAGAGCTGGTGCAGACTCAGGCCGGCAACTCCAGCGTCCTGCTGATGGTCCTGTCGCAGCCCCAGGGTCTAGAGGGAGGGTCCTCAGACCATGGGTCTCCATCACTGCTCTTCCCGCAGGCTCTGCAGGAGTCAGGGGCCATCGTGGCCATGACAGGGGATGGCGTAAATGATGCGGTCGCCCTGAAGTCTGCAGACATCGGGATCTCTATGGGGCAGACGGGGACCGACGTCAGCAAAGAGGCCGCCAACATGATCCTGGTGGATGACGACTTCTCCACCATCATGTAAGCTGTGCTGTGGGGGGTTGGTTGTTGCGAGAATTGTGGGGTACCCTCCCCCAGGATGTGCTGGGGCGGACGGGAGGTGAGGCTTCTGCCAAGGAGGAGTCCAGAGGGGTCCCTGGGGAGACTGTGTCATTGTGGGAGGGGTCCCGCCTCAAAGGCCAGGAGCCAACTGTCTCTCAGGCCGTGCGCCTCCCAGCTCTGTGGGAGGCCTCCTGAGGCCGAGGCCTGGCCCTGGCAGTGTAAGGAAAACCCAAGACCCCTGTGTGGTGCTAAGAGCCATGTTTGGAAGAGCATCTTAGTGGTGGAAACGCTCACGCTCTGGCAGAAATGAGCATGTTTTAGGTATTGAACAGAGGACAGACAGAAGCGCCCCCATCAGCAACACTGACGCCATATCCAGGCTCCGCCATCACAGAGACCACTTCATTCTCTTCACTTTTTGCTCTTAATAAAATTGCCTGTTCCTGGATCTGGTTTTAATTAGTTCTAAGGCTTTACTCATAAGTAAATCATAATGATTAGGGGTGGCCAAAATTCTTTTGAGCCTGATATCAAATATCTGTTATAAGCAAACACCAAAGTCGGATGTGATTATACCCTTTCCAGAGGAGTTTTTTCTTTATAATGGATTCACCTTGTTGTTGTTGTCAGATGCCTTCCAGTCCCGTCCGACTCATAGCAAGCCTCACAGGGTTTTCAATGGCTGTTTCAGGATTGCTTCAGGAGTGGATTGCCACATCCTTCTCCCATAGGATTTACCTTAGGCATCCTTAAAACACTTCCCCCTTACCTTAAATAATAATAATAATACAGTCATGCTGTAGGCACAGGCCTATAATCCCAAGGACTGGGGAGGCAGAGGCAGGAGGTACATGAACTTGAGACCAGAGGCAGTAGGGCCTGCATGACTTAGTGAGACCCTGTCTCAAAAAGTGAGAAAATGGACTGGGGTGCAGCTCAGTGGCACAGCATTTGCAAATCATGAAAGCACAAAGCCCAGGATTCAGACCCCTAGTACTGCCAGAAAAAAAATATGCAGTTATAAAATGAAGCTCATAGTTTCTTTGCAAATTTTTTTAATACAAAGAGGGGGGTGGACAGTTTGCTGTATTGGTGACCCCAGGTCAAGCGTTAAAAAAGGCTTTTGCAAAGAGCCTTCTTTTTTTTTTTTTTTGCGGTACTAGGGGTTGAACCCAGGGCCTCGCCCTTGCATGCTTTGCAAGACCTGGACCACTGAGCTACACCCCCCAGCCCTTTTTTTTTTTTTTCCTTTACTTTTTGAGACAGGGTCTCGCTAAGTTATGCAGACTTCCTCTGGTCTCGAACTTGTGATCCTACTGGCTCCGCCTCCCAAGCCGCTGGGATTACAGCCATGCACCACCACGCCCGGCCTGCAAAGAGTCCTCTAAAGGAGAGGTTTTTACCAGGCATGGTAATGCACACCTGTGATTCTAGCTATTCAGTAGGCTGAGGCAGGAGGATCGCAAGGTCCTGGCCAGCATGGACTACACAGCAAGACTCTGTCTCAAAATAATAAAGTGCTGGAGGTGTAGCTCGGTGGTTCAGCCCTTGCCTAGCACACACACAGCCCTAGGGTCAGGTCATCAGTACCGAAGGAGAAAGGGTTTCTCAACCTCCCAGAGTCCACCTTGGGCTGCTTCCATGTCCCACTCAGGTTTTCCTGCATCTCAAGCTGGTGAAGTGCACTCAGTGGGCTGTGGGCTTTGGTAAGAGAGTGGTTTTAGGTCTAGGGGGAATGCCACCCCATAGGGTTCTTACGAAGGGCTAATGGGGCTAGCAACCTGTCCCCCGTGGCTGATGGGTACCACCAGGACAACAGTGCCACTAATGCTGTGTCCCTAAGAATGTGGCTGGGAAACCTGCACAGGAGTCAAGTGCCCTGTAGCGTCTGGGCTGATTGCACTGCTCCAGGTCCAGCCTCACTGCCCACACACAGCTCCTCTCTTGCAGGAACGCGGTGGAGGAGGGCAAGGGGATCTTTTTCAACATCAAGAACTTTGTCCGATTCCAGCTGAGCACGTAAGTAGAGCCTGGCACCTCAGTGTCCTCAAGTGCCTTCCATGTGCGCCGTGCCGCTGACAGCTGCGCCTGTCACTTGCGCCCTGCAGGAGCATCTCGGCCTTGACGCTCATCACTCTGTCCACCGTGTTCAACCTGCCCAGCCCCCTCAATGCCATGCAGATCCTGTGGGTCAACATCATCATGGACGGGCCGCCGGCGCAGAGGTGAGGCTGGGCTGGGGCTGTGGGGAGGACCAGCATCCGGGCTTCCCAGGCAGCTGCAGCCAGCACATGACCCTTGGGGGAAATACAGGGAGTGGGAGGCAGGGGAGCAGGAGAGAGATGACAGAACTTTGTCTCCCATGACTCATTCCCACTCTTCAGTCAGGTCACCAGCTCCAAGAAGTCCTCCCTGATTACTCCAACGGCAGCCAGCTTATACTCAGTCCCCTTATCCTTAACAGGGAAAATGTATGTCTGTTTCTGAGTGGGCTCAGTCTCCCCTTTAGACAGTCAGCTTCACGGAGCCAGCTTTGGTTTTGCTTCCCGCTGCGCCCCCACCTCCTAGGGTGGAGCTTGCATATTGCAGGTGCTCAGGAAATCGTTGATGCACCTGCAGCTTGGAAGGGGGCGTCAGGCTGGCTGCACAGCAGTGGGGCAGAAGGGGTTTGGGAGGCGGGGAGACCCACGAAATGGAACAGCACTGGCCATTTCCGCAGAGTCGTGTTGGTCCAAAGCTGCTCTGTGTGACTCTTGTTACTGTTGCGGTCACCAGGGTAGTACTGAGGAGCAAGAGGCTCAGCAAAGGCTGCCCGTTCCTTAGGCTGTGCTCTGGGTGCAAGACTGTGGGGCAGGCTGGACCCCAGCCAGAGCCTGCTCCCCACACATGCATGGCGGGGCTGGCCTCTCCTCCATCCTATTGTGTCAGCTGATAGAAATCAAGTCTCAGTCTGTGAGAGGACCTGCCCAGAGCAGAGCCTGGGTCCTACTTCGGGCCCCAGAATGAGGCCAGGTCCAACTCAGAGGCCCCCACAGTGACAGAGGATCAGGAAAGACAGTGGTGTAGCCCGGCTGTCTCTGGCCAGATGGAGGCAGGCAGGGGTGAGGAACCCTGGGCTCACATGGAACAACCTGGGAGTTGTTGACTCTGAGCCTCTTTATTATCTACAGTTTATTTCAATACGGTTTGTTGCTTCTCTCTCTCTGAGCAGCTTGGGCGTAGAGCCAGTTGACAAAGACACCCTGGGGCAGCCGCCGCGGAGCGTCCAGGACACGATCCTGAACCGAGGCCTGGTCCTGAGGATCTTCCTGTCGGCTGCCACCATCATCAGCGGGACTTTCTTCATCTTCTGGACAGAGGTGAGGAGTTGCCACACCTGGGGCCGGGGGTGGACGTTGTGGGTGGGGATGGCCCCTATAGTGGCACCCATTCCAGGGGAGGACTTGGTGCTGTCAAGGGGAGTTTGTGGGAAGGGAAGGGGCTGGCAGAGAGGGGCATCTGTGCTGAGGCCAGGCAGGGGTATGTGCATGAGGCGGCCAGCATTTTCTTTGTTGAGGGGACACAAGACCCTCACTGTTCTGTCCCCAGGAGCCCATGGGAAATGTGAGAGATGCCACCTCTCTCTCAGGGGTGCTTTCTAGGGGGTGCCTTCTCACGGCTCACTTTTTCGTGTCCTGCAGGATACAGTGGCTGAGAGGGACAATTAGGGGATCCATCTAGCCTGTTACCCTGTAATTGCCCCTGTGCGGGAAGGGGGATGGGACATGGGACAGCCATCACATCCGCATGGCCCAGAGCACCTGGTGACATGCTCCCTTCATCTGTGGCCTCTGGCAGGGCAGCCTGCTCGCTCCTCACAGCCTCACCTTTTCCAGCCTGGGTGCTCAGTGTAGCACAGGGGAGATGGGGCATTGGCATCTCTACAAGCTTGTGAGAACAGCAGAGCCAGCCCCCGGCCTCCCCTGGTTTAACCACACACAGGGGGTGCAGCTGTGAGCTGGTGCCTGAGCTTGGAAGGGGAACAGCGGCCTGCGGCCCAGGCCAGAGAAGTTGCCCAGAGGCCTCCTTCAGCACAAGCCCAGGACTCTATCCGTAGCCCACTCTCTGGTGCTTGGAAGGCCCGGGGTTTTTTTTCACGGTGGCTTTCTGCAATGGCCTCCCCTACTGGGGACGCCCCCTCCTGGAGGTGGCCTTTCTTTTTCTTCGCTACCTTTGGCTCTGTAGCATCAGGGCCACGTCCCCCACAGAGGCAGCCTGCCCAGCTGTGCTTGACCCTTGAGGCGGGTGACTGCCAGCCTTGTGGCTCATCCCTCACTGATGACACATGTCTCCCACGGGACCGATGTGGGCTTCTGTCCCTAACTACTCACCAGGCCCCATGCATTCCAGATCCCAGTGGACAGGACCAGCACTCCGCGCACCACCACCATGACCTTCACCTGCTTCGTGTTCTTCGACCTCTTCAACGCCTTGAGCTGCCGCTCCCAGGTGAGCCGGCGGACCCCACCTCGCGCAGTGAGTACAGGCGCTGCCGGGCACAGAGCCGTCCACTTTATCAGGGCACTTTATCAGGGAAGGTATACAGCAAAGTCACAGGGACACAGGTGCAGGGCTCGGCAGAGCCGGCCAGCCCTTCCGTCCCCCTGACCCAGGGACACTTCTCGGCCTCAGATCCAAAACGCGTCAGCTCCAGCCCGTCGGTCTAGGCTGACCTGGAGCAGCACAGAGCAGTGAGTCAGAGGCCACATGGTGTCCCTACCCATGACGGGACTGTGCACAAGCCCCCTCCCCTCCCCCCTCCCCGCAGAACAAGCTGATCTTCGAGATTGGCCTTCTGGGGAACCGCATGTTTATCTACTCGGTGCTCGGGTCGCTTCTGGGGCAGCTGGCCGTGATCTACATACCGCCCCTGCAGAAAGTCTTCCAGACGGAGAACCTCGGAGTGCTCGGTGAGGGGCGGGGCCACTGGGGGCTTCCTGGTGCCACAGAGCAGCAGCGTGGGGTAGAGGGGTGGGGGGATGGAGAGAACAAGCGGGAAGCTCCGCTGGCAGTCCTTGCATAGAAGTCAGTGGCAGAGAGGGGCTGGGCTGTCTGGGCCCAGCCTGGGAGTGTGGGCTCCACCCCAGGCCAGGGGACAGGGTGGCTGGTGTGGCGTAGGCCTCTGCTTACCTGGGGACAGGGAGCTCAGCCAGCCTGTAATTCTTGCTAAAAGGGACGGGATTTGGTGACCACAACTCTCCAAAGGCCACAAGTGCCACTGAGCCCAAGGACCCCCTCCTGCCTCAGGCCGGCAGGGAGTGGACAGTCCCTAACCCTTCAGGGACAGGTCCTGTGGGGAAGGTTGCCAGGAGGGCAGCAGTGACCAGAGCAGCTAGATTTGTCCTGTGCCCCTCTTTCCTTCTGGCCCAGGTTGGCCACCCCCACCCAGGAGCAGAGGGAAAGGGAGGCAGCCCCCAAGGTCAGTCCCCCAAGACAGAGCACAGGCTGGGCCATGGCTCTGAGCTCACGAAATGACCAGTGGGTCTGAGGCAGTCAGATGGACACACTTGAGCAAGACCTTCCCTGTGATGGAAAAATTTGTGTCCCTGTGGGTTACACTAAAGAAAAAAGGAACCCCAAATTTTTTAATGGACACTTCTACCCTAGGGAAGAAAGCTGGCTAACCAAGTCCCAACTGACCACACTTCAAAGCACAGGAGCCTGGGAGCCTCACAGGGGAGGAGGGCTGGCCCTCAGCTCCCCTGGGCCCCTGCAACTTGATTGGGAGGAAAGACGGGCAAGGACTGTGGCGGCAGCTTCCACGCCACTGTGGGGCAGGGCTACGGCCAGCAGGCAGGTGTCTAACCCGCTTCCCTTTCTGGCAGATCTGTTGCTTTTAACGGGACTGGCCTCCTCCGTCTTCATCACGTCAGAACTCCTCAAACTCTGTGAAAAGTACTGCTTGCGAGCCAGGAAAGCGCAGATGCACCCCGAGGGCGTATAATGGACAGAGCTTGTGGCCTGTCCTTGTGCGGTGCCCACTCTTCAGAGATTTCATGACAGGGGAGGGGTCGCAGGACAGGGCAGGGGTCACATGGCACACATCTGTCTGTCCTCTCCTGCTGGGCTCTGGGACACACATGGGAGCTGTCTGCCAACATCGTGCTATTTATTAAATCCATGGTTTTTATTAACCCCATCTGCCTGTTGTGCCTGAGGGGAGGCAGGCCACTCGGCCCCTCTCTGTCCTCTCTGGGGCCTCACTTCTTCATCCCAAAATTAGGGTTGGGGGTGTTTCTGTGCTATGTCAGGGGCTTAATTATTTTAGGTTCAACTCCTGCCCTCCCCCCAAAAATCAGACATGATTTGTATTAAATCTGATCTAAGGAACACAAAAACCCTACTGACCAGCTTACACACACGGCTACAAACACACCAAGCATTGTTGTTAGGTGCCGTCGATTCGGTATCCGACTCATAGCAACCCTCATAGGGTTTTCAATGTCTGACTGTTTCGGGATTGCTTTGGGAGTGGATTGCCAGGCCCTTCTCCCATTTTTGCAGTGCTGGGGATTGAACTCGGGACCTCAGAGACTACAGCGCGGTGCTCTACCCACTGAGCCAAATCCCAGCCCACACCAAGCATAGACTGACCAAATTAACACATTAGAATAACAAAGTACTAAGATGGGTCTAGGGCTGCAGTTCAGCTCAGTTGTTAGAGCTCTTGCTCTGAGCTCTCTGAGGACCAGGGCTGGATCCCCAGCACCGCAAAAATGGGAGGACATAACAATCAGCCATTGAAAATCCTATGAGGGTCACTATGAGACAGACCCAAATCGATGGCACCTAACAACCAGATGGGTGAATATTTGTCCACTCTAAGCTTGCTAGAAGTCCAATGCACTATCCATTGTGCCACAGAGCCGGTCAGCATGGGTCAGTATTTGTAAACCTACTAATTTCATATTCCTTGTTGATAGAAAAAAATCCTAGATGCTGAAACAGAAACCCAACCAGCTTTTTATAAAATTCACCATCTAATGCTGACTAATTCTTCATAATGCAGATACTCCCTTTCCATGGATAAAAGGTATAAACAAAGCAAATATCAGCATCATTCTTCCTGATGAAAGACTCAGCGCATCTCCTTGGAGGTCAGGAATGAGAGGCTTGTATCACTATTTTTTAATGTTCTGGAAGTATTTGCTGGTGCAGTTAGTCTAGAGATAGAAAGAAAAGTGGTGAGAAGGACAGGAAGTCCTTATTTCTAGGTCACTGGTAAGGCCTGCCAACTCTGAGAGAATCCACAGAAAACCTACCACCAGCTGACAGCAGTGGCTCCCATAGGAGACCTGGGACCACCAGCAGCATAGCTTCCCTTGGGAACGCCTTAGGAATGTGCAACCTTGGTTCCCTCCCCAACCTCCTACTCAGAGAGCAGAGCCCCACAGTCTGTCTTGAGCGGCCCATGAGGTGGTCCCGATGCACTGTTGTGGTTCAGAATCACTGGGTGCGGGAATCCATCAAGGCAACCAGAACAAATCTGTACAAAAATCAAGAACTAGCCTATGTCCAAATAACCATCGGTTAAGAAAAATGTCCACTTATAGTTACAAAAATGTCAAAATATTCCTAACCAGTGTTTCTGTTGTTCCACAGAATGGACATTAGCCAGCTATCAGCATAACATAAATTAACATGAGCAGGACGATCTTGAAAATATGACTACTTATTAGAAATGGTCACAGTGCCACCAAAGCTCACAGAAAAGAAAACATAGAAGACAAAGTTCTTATTTTATCTTTTAATCACAATTAGCCCATAATTTCACAATACATTTTGAATAGTCCAAAGATTTAAAAATAAAAATATAAACAAAAGTAGTAGAGGGAAATGACTTTTTTTAGACAAAGTCTCATTAAGTTACATAGGCTGCCTCTGGCCTCAAACTCATGATCCTCCTGTCTCAGCCTCCCATGTCTCTGGGATTATAGGTGCGTGCCACAGTGCCCAGTGAAAAGGACTTTTTAAATTCTTACAGTGGGGGACTTTCTAAGCAAATTGCACATCTCAGAAGCCATAAGAGGAAATGCTTGCAAATGTGGCATAAAATATAAAACTTATGTATAGAAAAATGCCATAAGTAGGGCTGAACAAACTATAAAAAGTATTTACCAGACATAGTAAATGCTGTTTTGCTTTGTTCAAAAAAGCACACTTCCAAATCTATTAAGAGTCATACATGGAAAACTAAAAAGATAGAACATGAATAACTTTTGAATAATGAACCCATTCAGGGCCACTTCTAAAAGAAACTTAAAAACTACAGTTTTTGTGTATTAGGAAAACAAAAACTAGATTTTAGTATTGTACTGCTGAGAACATGGCCAACAAGCACTCAATTTGGGAGGGCGATAAACTGAGCTGCCAAGGCCTGTGAATTTAATAACATCTACATACCACCACACAGCCCTTTGAGCCAGGTGCGGGGGTGCACACCTGTAGCACTCTGGAGGCAGAGGCAGGGGGGATGGAGAGTTTGAAGCCAAGCCAGGCATGGTGGTGCACACCTGTAATCCCAGAAATTCAGGAGGTGGAGGCAGGAGGATTGCAAGTTCCAGGCCAGCTTGGGCCACATAGCAAAGCCAACATCAGCCTGGGCTACATACAAAGACCCTGTCTTGGCAAAAATCCAGAGCTGAGGTTGCAGCCCAGTAGTGAGCACTTGCTTCGAATGTGCACGGCCCTGGTGTCGACCCCAAGCACCACAGAAAAACAGAAAATCACAACTTTTAAGCCAACAAGTCACCTTCTAAGAGCTCATCTACTGACACAATCACAGCCACACACAAGGGCTGTTCACCACAGCAACGACCAGCCACAAACAGGACGGAGTGCTTGTATCCTGGGCCTGCACAGCCCAACCCATGGATAAAAGCAGGAGAGAAGACAGGTAGACACAGAACCACCTCATATAAGACAAAGGAGAAGGACACACTGGTGTGTGAAACCCAGTCACACTGGGTGTGGGACATCACCCAGGGAGGAGCCTGGAGCAGCTTCATCAAAGGTTTTGCCTCCATAGAGGGTGTGGGAGGATTTGCTGCCCATCAAGTTAGACCCTTTCATAATTCTTTTTTTTTTTTTTTACCATGTATATATACTGTAGTTTTTAATAAAAATGTATGAGAGAATAACATTAGCCACATTTACAATATGGCTCATATATACATTTTTTTAACATCTCCCTTCTAGCACTTTCTGGGCCCTGATCAAACTTCCCTTGTGGAGAGAGCTCGGCCCTTAAACCACACTCTTGCCCCAGTTTCAGAAAAGAAGAATTCATTTGTGAAAATGGGATCACAAGTTTCTCAGCCCCAAGCATGTTGATCAGGTACTGAGGTGTCTGTGACAAAAGCAGTGGGTGGGTGTGCAAGAGAGGCTGAACCTCGTGCCAACACAACCCCACAGCCACTGCACCCACACGAGGGCTGCACTCCAAGTTACCCAGCACCTTGCTGGACCCTCCCGCCTTGGCAAGCAGGTAGACCCTGCATCTGTGATCTGTGCTCGTTAGGAAAAGCACAAGGTTGAGAAGCATGCAGGGCTCAGTACCATAACCACCCTGCCGGTCACAAACAGAGCAGCTGAAGTCACACAGAGCTACGGACACTGCAGACCTGTTCCTAGTGAAGTATTTCATTGCATTTTTATACTTAAAAACTTTTCAAAACAAAGTGGGCACCAGAGACTGGATTCCCTGGATTTATGGCGGGATGTTTGAGGATTCCAGGATTCTCTATCCGCTGACCCATCATGAGGATCACACGATGTGCCCGACAAACCACTGACAACCAGCTTCTCACAAGGAAAATCAGTCACCACCAAGCCCTCGCCTGGGTCACACGCCTGCCTCTCCACACACAGTCTGACAGCATACTTTGCTTTTGAAGGCTAGCTTCCCAAGGCCTTCTCCCTTGTCAGGGGATTGCTAAGTGGAAAGTCTGATAAGCCTCCCACTAGAATATGCAGAATCTGCAAAAGGCAAGTGGTTTGATTTCCTGTGGCTTTTAATGACTGCAAACTATATAATAAAAGGTTGCGTTTTTATCAAACTTACTAAGAGTCAAAGCGTACAGGAAAAGACAAAAGGAAGAGGTCCAAGTTTTTGAGAGCAGCTTGAGACTCCTTTAAAAGTAGAGAGGTCTCGGCAGCAGTGACTCAGTGCGTGTGCAGTTCTTCAGGGGGTGAAGGCAGCTGTGCTGGGTGACCCACTCCACCTGAGGGATCTTCAGGGTGTCGGATCACTGGAGTTGGTTTAAAGTCTACATTGTCCATCACCCACTGTCCATCTGGGAAGACTCAGGGCCAGGGCAACACTGATGGCTGTGACTCAGAGTCAGAGCCCAGGGGTCTGGAGGCCCAGCCAGTGCGAGAAGTGACTTGCTACTGACTATTGGGATAGCCGTGTGCATTTACAAAAGAGCTCCCAGACTTGGGGTCCTCCAAATGCTCCCACAATTGAGTCAGCAACAGAGGTGTAACTTTGCCTTCCAGTGGGGAAATCTGGCTTTCCCATTTCCCCACCACCCAGATCCTTCTAAAACCAGCTGAGAAAGCAAGACACAGAACCCTGATAGCAAACACCTTCCCAAGGACCCGTATGACTGTGGGACCACGTGACCTTCGAGGTCTTCAGCTATGTCCCCTATTGATAGACTGAGATTTTTATAAAGAAATGCAAATTCCATGCCACTGGAAGCTGCTTCCACTAAGCATTGAGATTCTCATCCAAGCTCCTTTGTCCTTTATTAGTCGTGATCAAGGCACTACCTGGGATGGCTGAGCAGAGGTCAGGTGAGGCTGGGGAGCAGGTGGAGCCATACCACATGGTAGGAATCCATGTCCCCCAAAACCGCTAACTCCAGGAGAATTGGAAACATCTTAATGTCTTTGGAGCTCATTTATAAATAACAAATGTAGTATAAAACTAAACTGCTAATATAATGTTTAAGATTTCTGGGAAAGAAAGTCCTGATTAATACATACCATGAGCGGGGCTTTTCTTGGCACAGCTGTGTTCTGATTCGGCACAACCTGGATGACCTGGACGTGGATATGCGGCTGTACAAGGTACGATGAAGTACAGTGAATGTTTAAAATTTTAAAAATATTAGTGTCAGCCGGGCACAGTGGCGCATGCCTGTAATCCCAGCAGCTCAGGAGGTAGAGGCAGGAGGATCACAAGTTCAAGACCAGAGGCAGTCTGTATAATTTAGCAAGACACTGTCCCAAAAAGTGAAAAAATGGGCTGAGGGTGCAGCTCAGTAGTCCAGCACTCACAAAGCATGCAAGCACGAGGCCCTGGGTTCAACCACCAGTACCACAAAAAAAATAAAAATAAAAAATTAGTGTTGCCCTCCATCATGAGAATGTTCCAGGTCACATACTGCTTCTGGCATGGCAAGTTCTATCAAAAATATCCCGGTGCATCCTCATCCACTTTATTCACCAGATCTGGCACCATGTGGCTGCTGGCTCTTCCCCAAAGTCAAAATGACCATGGAAGGCAAACATTTGGAGTCAATTCAGGACACTGAGGCAGCCACCACAGCCCAACTAAAGACACAAAAGAGGACTTCATAAGTGGCAAGAACAATGGGAGAAGTGCGTTTGACACAACGGGTATTTTGAGGGGGATTAACGGCCATGTGACTTTTACTCTAATAATTTTTTAAGTACATTCACCATATCTTTTGATCACACCTCGTATGTTAAAACTAAACCAGTGTAGGGGTTGTCCAGGGGCCTTGTACACTACCCAGGCAGGGAGAGGGTCTGCAGATTACACCTGCATATCCGGGGATATCTGTCCACACCCCTGTGCCAGGAAGCCCCACTGCTCAGGGCACGCCTCCTCATTCACTGGGGTCACCCGTGACCTCACGGAGCCCTTCACTGTGGCGTGTCCGCCCACTGGCCTCCAGCAGTATCTGGGCTTCAGGATCCACATCGAGGATGCTCTTCTTGCCCTTGGCCTTGGGAAGAGGAGAAAGAGGGTGGGTATGTTCATCAAATGCATGGGGAGATGAGCAGCCACCAGTAACCAGGACCAAGCAGTGATTTCATACTAATGCTCAGGCCAACGCTCCACTGCTGCCACAGGAAACCAGGTGCCTGGCTGAGGCCCACCCACGCTGGGATGCTAGCCACCCGGGCTATAGGGTGCCGTGGAAGGCGCAGAGGGCCCACTGATGGCTCATTAGGTGGCAGAAGCAGGGAAATCCAAAGAATCCCAGGCCTTGTGGTCTCGCAGACAGGTGAGGAAGGTGAAGGGCCACCCACCTGCCCAGCACACACCTAGGCAGGGCCCTGCTTTGCTGGGTCGCTCTATAAACCTGACCGGCTGTACAAAGCATCTACCAGCATCTCCATGGCCACAGCTGCCAGAGACAAATGTGTACAAACGGTGTCCAGATGGAGAAACAGAAGGGCTCCAGCCAAGAAAATGACACTGAAGCCGGGTGTGAGGCCCCTGCCCGACGTGGGACCCTGTTGCACTCACCAGCTGCTCCTCTGAGGGGTCTCCAACTGCCCACACCTCCATCTCATCAAACTGGAAGTCCTCCTGGGCAGACAGCTGCGGGCTGTTGTATGTGGTACACGTGGGCTTGGCCTTACTGTGTCCTATCCCAAAATCCGCGTCTACCCAAAGCCCGAAGTAATGGTGCTGCCCGCCCATGCCCTGGAAGGGAAGTCCCCATGGGGAACAGCATCAGCCACATTTCTTTGTCCGGGCCTGACCTCTCCTGAGACCCAGCCCAAGGCCAGTGTGGTGGCCCACACCCGCAATACCAACACCTAGAGCTGTGCCTACAATCTACCCATTTTGGGGTCAGGAAAAGGGGCTGACTTCACTTTCTGCAAACCACTGAGGCTGAGGTAGGAGGATTGTGAGTTCTAGACCAGCCTGGGCTACATAGCAAGTCCCTGTCTCAAAAAAAGAACCAGCCCGTGTACAGCTCAGTGGTCCAGCACTTGCAAAGCATGTAAGCGTGAGGCCAAGTTCAATCCCCAGTACCGCAAAAAAAAAAAAAAAAAAAAAAGAACCTGCCCACAGAGGAGAAGATACTACAATTTTCCTTTTTCCAGACTGGGAGCTATATAGAGTGCTGCTATTTAACAGTCCCCTCTGGCTGGTGTGTGACCTGAGAGGCAGAGGCAGGACAGCAAGTTCAAGGCCAGAGGCAGCTTGTGTAAGTTAGCGAGGCCCTGTGTCAAGATAAAAACATATAAAAGGGAGCTGGACATGCCGTCCAGTGGTAGAGCACTTGTGAAGTATGTGCAAGCCCTGGGTTTGGCCTCCTAATAGTACAATTATATATATATCCCCTCTGAGTTACTGGGGATGGTCACCAATGTCACCAGACCCCATACAGGCACATAGTGCCTATGAGGCACAAGGCCACATAGAGGCACAAGTGACAGCAGAGAATGAAAGACGTACAGACCCTCAGGGCCCAGATGGCTAAAATAAGGGGAGAGGGGATCCCAAGGCACACTGGAAACCCCCATTTGCCCCTTGTCCCCAGCCCCCTAGGCAGGAGACTGAGCTCAGCGCAAGTATCTTGGTGCAGTTGGCTGCTGGGGAGAAAAAGGCAGAAAACTGGTCAGGGGGCTCGAGCCCTGTTCCTTTTGCCACACTGTCCTCCCGCCAGGCTGGAAGTCAGCCTTTAATCTCGCCTCCTGGACAGCTTTTCCTTTACAACTCTGTCAGGTCCCTGGGGGCCTGGAGCACTTGGTGTGACTGGGTCCTAACAGGGTGGTGGGGCAGTCGCAAGACGAGGCCCAAGCCTGTGTCTGTGTCCCACCCGCAGCTGCTTCTGCTCTGCAGGCTGGGGACTGGCGGGGGCTGCTCCAGAGGCTGAGGACTTGCCCATGTTGGGTGGTACTGTTGGCTCACTGGCTTAGGCATCAGCAGGCAATTTGGAGGAAAGGGGATGAAATGGATCCAGCCGTCCTGCCCTGATAAAGCAGCCACCTGGGTCTCTAAGGACATTGGAAGGATATTTCCAAATGGACCCCACACCTTACCCAAGCCCCCGAGGCATTTATAAAACAAAGCGCCTAGGCTCATGACACACTAAGTGCCAAGGCTGATGGCACACTGGGCCTACCCCAGTTTGAATAAAATCAGAAGGCACAGGCGCTCACTCTCTCTGCTCCTCTCTCATCCTCTCCACTCCTAGCTCTGCTCTCTCTCTCCAGCCACCACGTGCTCGCCTCTCCCTTGTCGCCGGCCACCATCCTGTCTCTCCAAGGCACCTCTCCTTCTAAAAGCCTGCTTCAGCCTCCTGCTCTCTGGCTTTTTTCCCTTCCGTTGGGGAACAGAGACCTCCTGATGCGGATTCACCCAGGTTTCTCCAAGTTCCTTTGCAGCTCTACCTAAGCTTCTTCAGGTGCCTCTGTTTTCCTTGTAATTCCTTCAACGTGAACTATCTTTAAAACACCTATTCTATAATTTCCGTATCAGGTATAAATTCTTTTATACACTGAATACAAAGACCGAGGTTTTGCTGCCAGGCTCCAGAGCTGTACTCCAGATCCGCCTACCTGATCTCCCCGTGTCTCCTCCACAACATTACCTGGTGTGTAGACATTGGTGTCCTTGGGGAACCTGGCTGTGTCCCCACTCCACATGGTCCAACATGGCACCAGCGTGGGAAGGAATGCCACACCCTGCCTAGCTGTCCGGGGGAGGGGGCCCAGCCTCCTCCTCCTTGTCTCTGCAAGCCCAGGGCTGGGATTTTCCTGAAGATTCTTGTCAAGTAGCAAAGGAAAGGTGCAGGAAGCAGCTCTTCCCACCCCAAGCATCTGTGAGGGTGCCTGTTCTCCACACCCAGTCTGTGGGACCCCTCTGTGCCCACCCAGCCCCAGAGCCAAATGCCATGCCACACCAGCGCCAGCTGGAGGAGGGACAGTGTCAGGCCGCCAACCCACCCCATCTGCAGCCCCTCACCAGTCCATTGGGCATGGTCTGCTGGCTGTGGTTCAGGTACATGTAGTGGTCATTGTAACCAGTGTGTCCGTGCACGGCCATGCAGGGGGCGAGGGAGAACAGGAAGCTTCTGTTGTCCCCTGGAAATGACAGGAAGCACAGCAAGCAGCATCACCATGACTGAGCTTGGCCAAGGAACACCAAAGGCCAACGGGCTTCCGCTCAGAAAGCGCCCGGGACCAGGTCCTCTTGCCCACCCTCACAGTGCACCCCTCTTGGGGTGCCAGCGTCTTGGGGATTAGTAGGCAGCTGTCTGGGGAGCAGGTGGGCAGGCTGGCAGCTCAGGGATTCGCATGACAGTAAGGACTGACATCTGTTTGGGAACATGTGAGCCCAAGCCACAGAGAGCTGAGTTAGGAAAGCTGCCCAGTTTGCTGGAAGCAGCTGGAGCCGGCCGAGGTCACTGGGGTGGGAAAGAGCGGGTCTCCCTTTAACTTCTGAGCGAAGGGGCAGCGGTCACTGCACAGAGGCAGACGGCTCCAGCCCAGCTGCGCCAGCCCACTCGAGGCATGTGGGCCGCCACCTATGAGAAGTCACCCTCCAGGAGGGACAGACCCTGGGGCCTGCTGCCAGGCAGCTTAGCTCAGGATGAGCAGACCATCTGGACGAGAAGGGGGTGGGAAATGGCACCTGCACTTCGGCTGTGATGAGGCCTCTTTCAAACAGGCCCCACAGCCTATCCAAGCCACTGAGCCACGGACAAAACGGGCCCTGGGCCCACGTAGCACTAGGCTCCACAAGCCAGGCGCCCAGGGCTGTTGTCACCCTGGGTGTCCCCTGGTTTGGATAAAGCTAGGGAGAGCATGAGCCCACTTCTGTCTCCTCCTTTCCTCTCCACTTCTTGCCCTTTCTCTAGTAACCACGTGCACACCTCCGCCTTCCCTCGGGCCGCCACCTTCTGTCTAAGGTACTTTCCCCGCTACAAGCCTGCTTACTTCTCCTGTTCTCTGGCTTCTTTACCTTTCCCTGGGGAACAGAAACTTCTTTATGCCAAGTCACCCTGGGAACACAGGTTTTGCCGATTACCTTTCCAGGTTTACCTCAGCCTCTCCCGGTGCCTCACTTTTCCCTATAATTATTCCATAAAGGGGTACTGTCTTTAATAAGCCTACTCTATACTCTCTATTATGACTTTTGTGTTGGGCATAAATCCTTTTATATGCCGGATACAAGGACCACGGTTTTGCTGCCAGATTCCGGGAACTATGTCCAGGACCTGCCTCTCTTCGCTCCCCGAGAATCTCCGGTAACATTGCCAGCCAAGGAGCACACAGAGCAATGTGACCCAGAGCACAGGCATGGGCCACAGGCAGGTAACAGAGGCCCCAGTCAAAGGCCCTCCAGCTCCAAGAGCCCTGCATGTCATGGGCACCAGGTTCAGTACCTGGATGGAACGAAAACCAGGCTCACCTGTAGGAAGTGCCCAGGGAGGCATCCACACCAGAGGCAGTGCTCCCCAGCCTTCTGAGGGTTGGCCTGAAGCACTGCCTGCCTTGGTACCAGTGCTCCAAAAGGACTGTGATCCTCAGAACAAGCCCTGAGGCCTATGGAGGACCGTGCTCGAGGTCCCATGGCACTGGACTGTTTGGCAGGAAGGAAGATGGGAAGCAATGGGATCAGAAGCCCAAATGTGCCAGACAGATATGAGGGGGCACTGGAGATCCAGGGGGGCCTCCAGGAGGAGGATGTCCCTGAGTGGTGGGCAAGCAGGCAGGCCTGCACCAGCAGAGCATGGGCCAAGGGTGCCAGCCTCCAAACAGGCAGGTCTGCGGGGGGCTCTGTGGTCAAGGCCAGGGAGGCTGTGGCAGGTACCCACTGTACAACCTCCAAGCTTGGGAAGGACATCCTGAGGCAGAGGTGGCCAGGAGAGAGCCTCCCCATGGAAAATGGACCCCATGCAGGACCGGGCTTGTATGTGCAGGGAACAGCAGGGGCCTGTGAGTCCTGGGGTAGGGGAAGGAGGACAATCAGTCCAGAAAGTTCACCTAGAACCAGCAGCAGAAGGTCTTTCCCCAGGCATCCATAGGCTCAGGCAACCCCAGGCTCAGGCAGCCCCAGAAGGCTGCGGGCAGTTGGGCCACACCCTCCGTGCCCTCTCCCCAGCACCCAGGCACCCGACTTCAGACAAGCGTCAGTTTGCTTTGCCATCCTAAGGCTGTGGTTTGACCCACATTCACTGGGCCGTGGGGCTAGGGGTAGTGACAGAGCCTGCATGGCACAAAGCTGCCGAGGGCCCACACCCTGGTCCAGCCTGCAGTGAGGAGGCTGGAGGGAGCAGACTCTCCAGGACACAAGCCGGCGTGGAGGCACACTCCTATAATCCTAGCACTCAGGCGGCTGAGGCAGGAGGATCATGAGTTTGAGGCCAACGTGGGCTACACAGCCAGACCTTCCCTGTCTCCAAAAAAGGCAAACTAACAAAAAACCAGTTCTCCAGGACACAGTGATGAAGATTTAACAAGTGACTCCTACCTGCCAAAAAGTCAGTGGAGTGGCCAGTGAGGGCCTCTACTAATTCTCAACATGTCCTCACAACTATGACCAGCCACTTGCCCACACAGCGCCACATCATGGAGTTCTAAGGAACAGGAGCCCAGAGAAGTCAGCACCTTGCCAAGGGCCAGAGCTGGGACCCAAAGTCCTGCAGGCTCAGTCCAAAGCCTTTTCAGCCACACCACAGAAAACACCAAAGCGGAAGTGCTGTTCACCACTTGACACCCAGATCCTGGAGGTGATTTGCAGGGCAAAGGAACACAACTCTGAGCCCAGGAAGCCCTGGCTGGGCCACGGGCAGGGTGAGTCTGCCATGCTAAGCTTCCTGATCCTGTCTCAGAGCAGAGGGCAGGCGGGCTGAGGTTCATGAGGAGAATTACGCCTGCTTGTTCGCTTGCTCAGAGCGAGTCCAAGGTTGTTGCTAAAGGCTCTGGAAGAAGCCAAGTTTTATCTACCATCATGACTCTCTGGGCTTCTTCCCTCCAGCAGAGCCTGTGGCCACACAGCCTGCCTGTCCTCGAGCCTTGAGCAGGGCCCAGGGCATCCTGGACACTGTGGCAGGCAGGCAGGTGTGGCAGCCAGCGTGAGATGGCTGACTCTGGAAAGACCCATCTGCACCGCCAGTGGCAGCGGGGAACTGGGGTTAGGGGAGGGTTCCCACCACTGCCAAACTAAAAGATCTGGAACATTCTGAAACCCCAAGATAAATCAGACCCTAGTAACGGCCTGATCTAGTGGCCTAACGGTTCTCCCCATCCAGGCACTCTGCCCGCACCTCTGCTCCATGAAGAAGATGCGCACAGGCTGAGGCGCAGGGTGAGCTGGGGCTGAGTGGGAAACGCTACAGCACACCCAGCAAAGGCAGCCACCCACCAGCTCAGGAGCAGTGACTGCCTGTAGCCCTGAGAGGCTGTCCCCCCACACACACCCTCCCCCAGGGAGGCCAGGACCCACCTGGCCTCTCCTGCAGTGAGACCAAGGTTACGTAAGGAGCTTCCACATCCAGTGAAGTCATAAAACCAGAAAGGAAAACAGCAAAGCAGACACAGGCTGAGGGGCTGTGTCCAGGAAGCAGGCCAGGCAGGCAGGGGAGCAGGAATGGCCGTCTGTCCCCCAGTCCCTCCTCGCCCTCTGTGGCCCTGTCAATTTAAAGCCCTGGGTGACGCTGGGCCTCCATCCTCACCTGATACCAGGGTAAGCCTGGCCACTCACCTCACTCCACTTCCAGGGCCAAAACAGGGATCGGATGCACCATAACTCTCCATACGGCAGCACCCCACCTCACTGTACCTCAACTGCATCCCCAGGCTGTCACTACTCAACAGCGACCCCAGCAGTGGCTGTCTAGCCGGCACTCCCCACCCTGCTGGGCTTCCCCCTGAGGCTTGGGCCTCCAAGTCTCACCCTGAAATTGAGGCTTGACCTCCCAGGAGCAGGAGGCAAACCCCCCGAAGACATGGCCGCCACGGTCCCGGAGGAGCACCAGGCAGGGCCCCTGGTGTGTGATGCGCCCACACAGCTGTGAGAAGCTCCGCCCATGGAGCTGCGAGGAGAAGAGCAGGCGCCAGCGGTGCCGTTGCTCCGGAGCTAGGTGGGAGTTGAGGAAGATGATGGAAGGCACGTCCAGGATGCTCTCGAACTCTCTCCTCTGGTCCACGTGGCACTTGGGGACCAGTGTGGCCAGATCGAGGGATGGACACAGGACAGGAAAACCTCTGTGGATGACCACACTCAGAAACGTGGCCACAGTGGGCACTCGGAACACCCAGTCCTCGATCATGGCAGGGTCACAGTCATAGTCCAGCCACTGAGGCCCCGGAAACCTCTGGCCACCTAGGGGAAGATGAAATCAGTGTTCCTGAGGCCACCACGTCACCTCACAGCAAGCACCTGAGCCTTCGTTGACCCATCCAACACCCACAGGTCAGAGGTGGCTCGTCTGAACTGAGATGTGCTGTAATGCCTTTTCACGTCGATCACATGTTAAAACTGTATTTTGAATGTATTCTTAAAGTTACCTCCACTGCTTTCTTTTTACTGTTTTAATGAGGCCACTAGAAAATTTACAATTTCATGTGGGGCCTGGGGCCAGCCTCATTTCTATTGGCCAGCGCTGATCAACACAATACAACTTCCACAGCCCTGTCTTCCTTCCCTCCAAACTGCACTTCGGAGGCTGTGAGACAGCCAGGACCTCGCAACGGAGGAAGGAACCCCAGCCCTGAAATGCCTCAGTGATTGAGGCCTGAGGGCTCCTACTCAACTAGGGCAAGTGGAAGGGCTGTAGAAGTGTGCTGTTCTCCAGGCAGGTCAACTGGGGGCTGGTAACGTACAGGGCACCTCTCTGGCTTAGCTGGGAAGAATGGGTTTCATCAACCACAAATTAGACTTGTTTCGAGCAACGCCTGTAGTGCTGTTTCCATCTCTACCTACAAAGACTGGAGGTGACAGGGTAATATTGTAGGACACACTTGGGACTTGGCTTCTTCACATGTAAATCAGAGGTGATGCTAGAACCCACCTTGCCTGGTGTTGCAGAGACAAGAGGAGCTTTTATGTTTCAAACTTGCTCAACAGGCAAAGGCTCCGAGCACAGCTACTATAATTCCTGACCCACTGAAACTTGGATCTAGACTCCAATAACATCTTTTCTATCTCAGGCCCATTTTGTGTACTGGACACATAAAAATGCTATTCCTTACTCTTCCACCTCCCAACTTCCCACGTTTCAAAAGTCCTATTATTCCCAAACTATTTCTCAAATACCTCTCATTTATCATACCTGTGTCTTACCTGGAGTCTGAGAGATAATTTTAATTGTCCAATTTAACTTTTTCTATTTATAAAATAACTTAATTTTTTTTTCTCATTCTCTCTGTCTTTTTCTTGAGACAAGGTCTTACCATGTAGCCAACGCTGGCCTCAAACTTGCTATCTGTCCCAGGCCTCAAACTAGTGACTCTCCTGCCTTCCAAGTCCTGTGATTACAGGCATGGGCCACCACAATGGGCAAATTTTCTATTTTTATGATTATTCTTTTTAAAAGATATTGACTACAGACTAATGAATAGTGCACCTATAAAATACTCATACACACACACACACACACACACACACACGTATTTCTGTTCTTTACAAACTCCAAATATCTTACCCAAATTAATTTTTGAAATAACTTATTTTTAAGCTACAATTTAAAATGTTGTTGTTATCGTTAGGTGCCATCAAATCAGTGTCCAACTCATAGCAACCCTATGTACAACAGATGAATCACTATTGTAAGTGCTTCTCTGCTATTCACAGGGATTTCAATAGCAGATTTATTTTTGGGAGTGGGTTGCCAGATCCTTCTCCCTTTTAAAATGTGGCTCTATAATAAAAGAGTAACATGCTAATAAAGTCTACTTTGAGAAGAGATTCACCAGAAAATCTTTTTAAAATGTCAATCTATACACTGGTTTTCATCCAATAGCAAGATACATGCTTCACCATTATACGTTGTACATTACCCCAGACAGACATTATAGACCATCAAAGATGCCTCAATAAATTTCAAAAGATGGAAGTCATACAAAGTATGTGCTCCAACCATAATGGAATGAAATTAAAAATCATTAATGGAAGGCAATTTGAGGAATTGGAGAGCATGTAAAAATTAAGTAACTACTCTAAACAGCCAATAGACAAACGAAGAAATCATAAGGGACATTAAGGAATACTAAGATGAAGGAATACAAAAACATAAGATACTGAAACTTATGGGATGCTGCTAAAGCAGTGATTAGAGGAAAATTTATAGCTATAAATACCTATATTGAAGAAGAAAGATCTCAAATCAGTAATCTCAACCTTTACCTTAAAAAACTAAGAAAAGAAGCCAGGCACAGTGGCTCATGCCTATAATCCCAGTGACTCTGCAGGCAAAGGCAAGAAGATCACAAGTTTGAGGCCAGTGGCAGCCAGTATAACTTAATGAGATCCTGCTCAAAATACAAAGTAAAAGATGGGCTTGAGGTATTGGCTAAGGGGTAGAGCACTTGCAACAAGCATGGGTGAGGCCCTGGGTTTAACCCCACAGTACCAGAAAAAGAAAAAAAAAATCAAATCTAATGGAAGCAGAAGGCAGGCAATAAGAAACAAAAGTAAAAATAAGTGAAATCAAGACTAGAAAATCAGTAGGGGGGGAAAAAAATCAATAAAGCCAAAAACAGCTTCTTTGAAAAGATCAACAAAAATCTGAGAAACTCAGCTAGATTGACCAAGAAAAAGAAAATAGAGAGAGAGAAAGAAAGAAAGAAGACTTAACTTGATCAAATCAGAAATGGAAGTGGGGATATCACTACTGCTTTTGTAGAAATAATGATTCTATGGAATAAAGAAATTCCATGAACAACCACAGAGCAAGGCCTGAAGCCTTCCAAGCTGCATGATGCAGACCGTGGTTACCATGATGAGGGCCAGGTCTAAGTCATCAAGGACACTCAAGTACTTGCCTTGAAGCTTCAACTCAGAGAGCAGCCACGCAGCCAGCACCTGCACCCTGGAGGGTGGCCCTGCAGATTCCTTCCAGGTCCAGCCTCTCAGCTCCTGCCTGTGGGTCAACACGTGCACCACAGAGCCAACCAGATCCTCTGTAAACTTGAAGATGACAATTTCACCATTAAAAACAGTTCCTCCCTGACCCAAGCCTTACTCCACCTGGCTGTGGAGAAGGGCAATTCATTTTACTGCTTTAATGCCAACTAATATTGCATATAGCATGGACTGCCAAAAAGACCAACAGATCCATCCTATAAGTGCCACCAGAGTGCTCCTTGGAAGTGAGGATGGCTAGATTGTGTCTTACATATTTTGTCATGTTATCAGGACATGTTGTCAGACGGGACCAATCCCTGAAGAAGGACATCATGTTTGGGAGAGTGGTAGGTCAACGAAAAAAAGGAAGACCCTCGACTAGATGGATAGACACAGTGGCTGCAACAATAGGCTTAAACATAAAAAAGATTGTGTACCTGACACAGTGTCAGGGACTGTTTCATTCTGTTGTATGTAGGGTTGCTATGAGTCAGACCTGACTCAAAGGCACCAAACAACAAACAACAATGGACCACATGTGGGACGAGATCTCCCAATCTATATGGGACTTCATTTTGGGGGGTGGTTATTGCTGCTGTTGTTTGTTTTTGTGGTACTTGGAGGTTGAACCCAGGGCCTCACACAGACTTTTTCAAGTGCCCTACCACTGAGCTGCACCCCTAGTCCATTTTTTATTTTTTAGAGTCAGGGTCTCACTAAGTTACGCAGGCTGCCTGTGGCCTCCAACTCATGATCCTCTTGGCTCTGCCTCCCAAGTGGCTGGCATTACCAGCGTGTGCCTGGAAGAACCTCATTCTTCTAATGATATACCTGGCTGGTCAAGAAGTTTTGCCAAATCTTCTGTCCAAAAGTTCTGACCTGAAGCCAACAGTTACACGGTCCACTGTCCCCAAGACCAGACACCTCCACATCACCAGTTTTGTCCCTGGGCACAGTCTTCCTCTAGAAGCCACCAAGACTGCTCAGAGGCCCCTACCTTCTGGACTTCTCTGGCTTTCACGGGACCTTCGGTGGCAGAAATCATCTTCAGGATCACAAGACTCCTCTCCTCGGAGCTTCCTCGCAGAAGATGGCACATCGACGCCGTGAACTGCTCCCGGGAGACGCTCTGGCTGGGCCCCTGTGCCCTGCCTGTCAGCTCGACCCTCCGCATGCCGTTGTATAGTCTGGTGACCATCTCTGGGGGAAGAGCTCCCCCAATGTGGCTCTGTGGGGGCAGGGGGAACAGGAGAAAACACTGGACGGGGTGCACATTCAACTTGGTAGACCCATGGGAAAATAAGCAGGGCCAGGACCAACCACGGCTCCCTGGAATCTTCCAGCAGCCACACAGCCTCCCACACCCCCGCAGTACCCTCTGCCCTTCTCAGGACCCACATGCGAAGTGACCCTGCTCATCTCAGCCATCGGACCCCAGCAGTCTGGTCCCAGCCTGCTCGCCACTCTGAGAACATCATGCTCATTCAGTTCTTACAGCTGCCACCTCCCCTCCCTCACCCCCAGCCCTGACGGGGTAAACCCAGGG
>VMDO01015570.1:0-50690 GCA_007922755.1 Pedetes capensis
CTTGCTCAGGTATCATCTAACCCCAAAGAAAAAAATAATTACAATAATCAAAGAGAGAAAAAAGAGGAAAGAAAAAAACTGGAAGAAGAACAAAAGCAAATCTCTTATGGTATTCAACATGATAAAGTGCTTAGTATGTGAATGTCACTAAGACTTTATTGGCAATTATTTTCTTCATTTTTATAAGATTCAGAATTCAAAAGCATTTTTCCAGAGTTAGTGCCAAGAGATCTATACTTCAAAACTTGAGCCTGTGCTGACTCACTGTCTACTGACAGGGAAGTCATTTTATCTTTTATACTCTCATATCTTACTCTTTGTACAATGATTATGAGATTTCTACTCCTTTTTCAAATCAAATGTAATGCTAAATTGTAGGTTTTGGGGGTTGGGAATGTTTTATTTGGTTTCAAATATACTTCATCATCCTAAAAAGTATTTCCTTAGGTGGAATCTTTAGAAAAAGAGTAGAATATTTTAATGTTAGCCTTCTTAATTCAAATAATTAATTTATTAAACCATTTCTTTCTCCTGTAGTTTCTCTGATACAGGTTAATGTATTTTAGCTACTTCTTATCTGAAGTTTTCTCGACAGGCTCCAAAACCAGTATTTATTCAGCTGTCAATGCAGGGAGTTATTTAATCTTTTGGCTGTCAGAGATCTAACCTGCATAACTGTTGTGTGCCCCACAGGCATTTCCTGAGTTACCCTGGGAGCTCTTCTTCCAATTTCACTGCATTTTCCTTTCAGATGCCCACCAAACCAGGTTTCCACTCACTGTGCTCTTCTACTGAGGCAAGGAACTGATGGCTGGGGCGATTGGGTCCTATTTCTCACTACAAGCACACTGAACAATGTGGTTTTATGATAAAATCTAGTCTGGAATAGCCTGTGCTAAAGGGCAAATTGTCACAGCCTTTGGCCTCGCCCAGATTCTAAATTAATATTCCAGTTGTGAACCTCTTCTTTTATATTTGTTTGTATAGTCATAGAACCTTAGTGGACAAGAAGATAATCTACCTATCTGGCTCCATCACATTTGGTAGTTTTACTTTGAATGGGTTGGATTCTGGGAGTTTGAAATACTTGCTACTCTAAAATTATATAATCAAGGTAATTACATTTCCACATTAGTATCCCTCTATTTCTTTTCTCCTTTATTGTATATTTTGTCCTCCTCCCCAGTTAATATAGAGAGATCTACTCATGAGTCAATCCTTCTATCCTTCATACACTTCAATTACTGTAGTACCACAGGTGAGCTAGGCAGTTCTTCAAGACATTGACTTACAAGAGATTACCAAGACCCCAAGGAATTCTCCAGGATTACAGAAGTAACTCTCAAGTAATAGGCATTTATAACTGTTGTTGTTGTTGTTATTAGGTGCTGTAGAGTCAGTACCCAACTCATAGAGACACTATGTACAATAGGCAAAACACTGTTGTCAGAGCTTCTCTGCTATTCATAAACATTTCAATGGCAGATTGTATTTTGGGAGTGAGTTGCCAGGTTCTTCTCCCAAGCCTACAGTATCTAGTGTTCCCAGGCAGTCTCCCATCCAAGTACTAACCAGGCCCAACCCTGCTTAGGTTCTGAGATCTGATGGGATTGGACGCCACAGTGCTACAGCTGCAGGCAACTATGTTTTAGGTGGCCTCAAATGACCTATAATGTAGTTGGGAAGATGACACCTGAGCATAGAATAGTTGATACAAAACAATAAATGATGCTGCTAAGTAAATGTTACACAAATTAAAATGTCTTGGGAAAATTTAATCAGACTTCTCAGTGTGATAAGCATAGAAGACTCCATGGACAGTTTCAATTGTGTTTTAAGGGTAAATAAGATTTAAGCAATTGAAGTGAGAGGAGAGACATTACCAGTAGCAGAAAAGGCATAAACTAAAGAAAAGAATTAGCAAAGTACAAAATGGGCTTGCAGTACAGTGAGCACAGGCCTTGGGTGGGATGGAGGTGTATTGGACATGCAGATCATGGGACATGCCACACTGAGAGACCTCTTCTTGCCGAAAATGCATAGTCTACCACCTGCTGCTAAGGAAAGAATCCCCAGCCCAGCCTTTTTTGGGAGGTTAGAGGTGGGAGACTGACCTAAAAGCAGCCCAGCCAACTAGGACTATGGTATCTTGGCCTAACAGCCTCAGCCCTGAAGAGGTAAGAATACTTATCTAAATTATTTATACCAATTTCCTTTTAAATGTGAAGACTGGCTATGTGGTAGGAAATCCCTCCAGGACCTGACCCCTCATCCACACTCCTTATGTCTCGAGTCTGTTTTGCATCCACAAGTAGTCAATGAACCCAGAGATTCACATATGATATGGGAAGTTAAAGATTATGGGACAAAGACATGGGCATCTTCTACTTCCAAAGATTCCATATAATTTTACTGCATGTCACATAAAATTTTCCCCCAGCCCAAGTTTGTAGGGACTTAAGTAAAAAGCAAATAGTCATCTACCTGATGGATAGGGGATACTGTTTTAGAGGGACACAGGGAGTGAGGGTAGGCAAGTCTGGAGCCCAGGTCTGGGAATCTAGCAGCAAAACCCCAGTCCTTGTATATAAAAGAATTTATACCCAAGACAGAAATTATAGTAGAGTATAAAATAGGTTTATTAAAGATAGTATACCTTTAAGAAATAATTACAGGGTAAACTGAGACACCTGAAGAAGCTTAGATAGATATGCAAAGGAACTTGGAAAAACCTGCATCCCCTGGGGAGAATCAGCATCAGGATGTCTCTATTCCCCAGGGGAAGGTAAAGAAGCCAGAGAACAGGAGAATTAAGCAGCTTTTTCAAAGGAAAGGTGACTTAAAGATGGTGGGCCCGAGAGAAAGGACAGCCATGCCCATGGTTGCTGAATAGAGAAGAGAGCACAAAGGAAGAGAGAGTCTGTGGAAGGTGAGAAGAAAAAGAGAGGAACGGGAGAGAGAAGGTGGGTGCATGTTCCCTTTAGTTTTACTCAAACTAGGGAACACCCAGTGGGACATCAACCCTGGGCACCAAACTCAGGGCATCTAGAGTGACCAGGTGCCTAGGGTCTTTGCTTTGTAAATGTCCGAGGGTTTGGGTCGTTTGTGGAATCGACTTGAGAATGTCCTTCCACTGTCTTCAGAGAAGCATGTGGCTTCCTCGTTATAGTGGAACATCAGGAGTAATTTTCAGTCCCCTTTTCCTCCATATTGCCTGCTAATGCCTACGCTAACTACCTAACAGTATGGTAGCATGGAGTTTTGTTTGTGTATCTTGCTAGTTTGGGTAACAACAACAAGTAAAAGAACTAAAGTTTTCTTCCACCTGAGACACTGAGCAGTGAGGAAAGAAAATTGTGAGACCTTGTGTGGAGTGTGGGTACCATGGAAGGACAGCAGTTCCAGGAAGTCCCAGTAGTTGTTGTTGCTGTTGTTCTGGTCCGACTCATAGTGACCCTGTGTACAACAGAATGAAACCCTACTGTTACTGGAGATACTTGTCTCTGGATACTCCAAACTTGTCTCTGGAGCATATGTCTGGAAATCTGGCAGCAAATCTCTGGTCCTTGTATCCACTGTATAAAAGAATTTATATCAAAACAGATATTATAACAGAGGGTACACAGTAGTTTATTAAAGACAGTGCACCTTAAGAAATAAATACAGAGAAGACTGATGCACCTGGAGAACAATAGGTAAATCTGCAAAGGAACTAAAAACAAACTGGGTTCTCTGGGTAAATCTGCCTGTTTCTAAGGGAAAGGGAAAGTCGGAACACAGTTAACCACTCATCTAGAGGGAAAAGTACCTTAGACAGACAAGATGGTAGACCTGAGAGAAGGGAGAGACAGGTACATGGTTGCTAGAGAGAAAAGAGCAGAGAGAAGGGCAAGAAGTAGAGAGGAAAGAAGAAGGTAACTGAGCAGGTACATGTTTTTCCTAGTTTTATTCAAATTAAGACACACCTGCTGGGATTTTAGTTCAGTTTGTAGAGTGATGCTCTGTGCTCTCTGAGGCCCCTGTTTGATACTCAGCACCACAAAAATGAGAGAAGGACCTGGCAGTCTACTCCCAAAGCAATCTCAAAACAATCAGTTATTGAAAACCCTATGAATAGCAGAGAACCACCGACATAGTGCCAGGCATGGCAGAGTGTCCAGGAGTGTTTCCTTCTGTTGTACATAGAGTCTCTATGAGTTGGACCCAATAGCACCTACAACATCAGCCCTGGGCACCCAGATGTGTCAGCCAAGTAAGATGTGTGCCTATTGTCTTTGGTTTGTAAATGGATCGATGGTTTAAATAGGGTGTGTGACCCATTTTAAAATGTCCTTCCCACGTCCTCAGAGATGCACCTAGCTTCTTCATCATGGGAGAAAGAGGGGAGCCATTTTCAATCCCCTTTTCCTCCATATCACTTGTTAATGCCTAAGCTAATCTGCCTATCCCTACCAGCTGATTGTTTCTGGAATGGGCTGTGTGGGGTGCTTCTACCTAGCCTACAGCACCCAGTATTCAGAGGCAGTCTCCCATTCAAGGAGTAACCAGGCCAGACCCTGCTTAGCTTCTGAGATCTGATCTGATTGGGCACCAGAGTGGTACAGCTGTAGATGAGGAAGTTATGGCAACACCATGCATCTTTTCCACGTACTAATATAAGTGGTTGTGTCACACGTGGCTTCTTGCTCTTGTTAGGTGCTCTCAAGTCAAGTCTCACTCATAGCTACTCTATATACAACAACAAAATGAAATACTCCTCAATTCTGTGCCAGGCACATAATCTTATTTATGTTTAAGCCCATTGCTGCAGACTCTGTGTCAATCCATCTAGTTGAGGGTCTTCCTTTTGTTGTTGTTGTTGTTGTTGTTGTTGACCTGACACTTTCCCAAACATGACCTTCTCCAGCAATCGATCTTTCCTGAATACATTTCCAAAATATGTACGGCACAGTCTAGCCATCCTTGCTTCCAAGGAGCACTCTGGTTCCACTTCTTTTAGAACAGAATTGATGGTTCATTTTGCAGTCCATGGTATATTCAATAATCGTCTCCAGAACCACAATTCAAAAGCATCAATTCTTTTCCTGTCTCCCTTGTTCAATGTCCAGCTTTCAAAACCATATGATGCGACTGAAAATACCATGGCATGAGTCAGACACACCTTCATCTTCAATGTGACATCTTTACTTTTCAACACTTTAAACAGGTCACTTGAAAAAACTTTTCCCAACGCAATGCGTCTTTTGATTTCGTGACTGCTGCTTCCATGGGTGTTAATTGTAGAAACAAGTAAAGCAAAATCTTGGACCACCTCAATCTTTTCTCCATTTATCATGAAGTTGCTTACTGACCCAGTTTTAATGATTGTTATTTTCTTGATATTGAGATGAAAACCATACTGAAGGCTGTGTTCTTTGATCTTCTTCAGTAAATGTTTCAAATACTCTTCACTTTCAGTAAGCAGAGTTGTGTCATCTGCATAATGCAGGTTGTTAATGAGTTTTCCTTCAATCACAATGCCTTGTTCTTCTTCATAAAGTCCATTTTCACAGATAATTTGCTCAGCATAGCAAGTAAAGAAGTATGGTGAAAGGATACAGCCCTGACACACACCTTTTTTGATTTTTAAACCAAGCAGTGTTTCCTTGTTCTGTTTGAATGACTGCCTCCTGGTCCATGTATAGATGCTTCATGAGTACAATTAAGTGCTCTGGTATTCCCATTCTTCACAGTGTTATCCATAATTTGTTATGATCCACAAAGTCAAATGCCTTTGCATAGTTGATGAAACATAGATATCTTTGTGGTATTCTCTGCTTTCCACTAATATCCATGTGACATCAGCAATGATGTCCCTGTTTCCATGCCCTCTTCTGAATCTAGCTTGATTTTCCAAAAGTTCTGTCTATATATTGCTGTAGTTGCTTTTGAATGATTGTTAATAAAATTTGGCTTGCATGTGATATTAATGATACCATTCAATAGTTTCCACATTTAGTTGGATCCCCTTTCTTAGAATTAGGCACAAATATGTATCTCTTCCAGTCAGTTGGCCAGATAGCTGTTTTCCAAATTTCTTGGCATAAATTAGTGAGCACCTCCAGTGCTCTGTTTGTTGAAATATCTTTCTTGGTATTCCATAAATTCCTGGAGCCTTGTGTTTGGCCAATTCCTTGAAGGCTACTTTCACTTTATTCTTCAGTACCATTGGTTCCTGATCTTATATAACCTCTTGAAATGGTTGGTCACCCACTATTTCTTTTTGTTATAATGACTCTGCATTCTTTTCACCTTCATTTGATGTTTCTTGCATTGTTTAACATTTTCACTGTAGAATCCTTAACTATTTCTACTCAAGGCTGAATTTTTTTTCTTCAATTCCTAATCTTGAGACAAACAGAGCATGTTCTTCCCTTTTTGGTTTTCTATCTCTAGCTATTTGCACATGTCATTATATTTGATTTTATCTTCTGGAGTTGACCATTGAAATCTTGTTTAGTTTTTTTAACTTTATCATGTCTTCCTGACTTTTAAATAACCTTTTGCTTTCCTCATGAGTAACGTCTTTGATGTCATGTTACAACTCTCTTGGTCTTCGATCATTAGTGTCTAACACACATCAAACCTGTTCTTGAGGTGGTCTCTGAACCTGGGTGGGATATATTCAAGATCATACCCTGGATCTCATACACTTGTTCTAACTTTCTACAGTTTCAGTCTGAACCTGCATATGAGCAGTTGATGGTCTGATCCACAATTAGCACCTGGTGTATTTCTAACTTCTGATATTGAGATTTTCCATGTTTTTTTTTCCACAAGTGTAGTCAGTTTGGTTCCTGTATGTTTCATCTGGTGAATTCCATGTGTATGCTGTTGTTTGTTGTTGTTAGGTGCCCTTGAGTTGCTGTCCAACCTGTAGTGACCCTATGTACATTAGGTAAAACACTATTGTCAGTGTTTCTCTGGTATTCATAGGGTTTTCAATGGTGCAATGATTTTTGGGAGTGGGTTGCCAGGTCCTTCTCCCAAGCCTACAGTATCTGGTATTTCCAGGCAGTCTCCCGTCCAAGTACTAACCAGGCTTGACCCTGCTTAGGTTCCAAGATCTGACAGGATTGGATGCCACAGTGTTACGGCTGCAGGCTCCATGTGTATAGTCACTGTTTATGTTGGTGAAAAAAATGTATTTCCTATAAAAAAGTCATAGTCTGACAAAATTCTATCATGCAATCTCCAGCATCATTTCTGTTACCAAGGCCATATTTTCCAACTACTGAGCCTTCTTTGTTTCCAACTTGTGCATTCTAGTTATCAATAATTTACCAGTATATCCTGATTGCATGTTCAGTCTATTTCAGATTGCTAGAGTTGGTAAAAATCTTCCCTATCTTCATTTGTGGCCTTAATGGTGGGTGTGCAAATTTGAATAGTGGTCATATTAGCTGGCCTTCCTTGTTCTATTACTGACAGCCTCATCCCTCAGGATAGATCTTGAGATGTCTTTTTTAATGATGAATGCAACCCCATTTCTCTTTAATTGTCACTCCCAGCATAGTAGACCATATGATTATCTGAATCAATTTTAGCCCACTGATGCCCACAATTTCAATGTTTATGTACTCCATTTCCCTTTTGATAATTTCTAATTTTCCTAGATTCATAGTATGGACTTTCTAATTATTAATGGATGTTTACAGTTGTTCCTTCTCATTTTGAGTCATGCCACAGCAGCAAATGGAGGTCCCTGGGGCTCTACTCTATTTCTGTCATTAAGGCACACTCTACTTTGAGGAGGCAATTCTTTCCCAGTTGTCTTTTCAGTGCCTTCCAACCTGGAGGGCTCATTTTCCAGCATGGTATCTGACAGTGTTTCTCTGTCATTCATAGAGTTTTCTATGGCAAATTGTTTTGGGAATTGGCTGCCAGGTCCTACTCCCTAGTTTGTCTTAATCTAGAAGCTCATCTGAAACCTGTCCACCATGCATGACCCTGCTGGTATCTCTAATACCAGTAGCATGCTTTTCAGCATCACAGCAACCTGCAGGATCCCACAGTATGGCAAATTGATAGACATGTGAGGAACACATGTGAGTAGAGAGAAAAACTGTAGAGGACTTAATGTTTTTCTTTATGAAGTTAGGGCAAGAGCCAGCAATACAGTGATTATCTCAATGAGACATTTTAAAAAATCACTTGACCTTTGAAATCCTCTAAAACAAAAACAACAAAGGAACAGCCACAGCAATACCTGTAGGGGACCCCTCAGCAAGCTGCTAATCACCTAGGTTCTGACTCTCCCACCCTGCCATGTGAGGCTGCAAGCAGACTCTTGGAGCCCTGGCAGCTTGGACACAGAGTGAGATCCTTTTGCAGGAAGTCTGGGAAGAAAGAGAACTAACCAGGAGGAGCCCAGGATCAGCTGTTATGTGGTGATGACTGAAAGTAGGGAGAGCTTGAAAGCCCAGTGTTGAATGACCCTCTGGTTTCCAGTCTCATCAAATGAACTGCAGGATCATAGAGCAATATCTTTCTTTCCAGGTGCCCAGTGGGAGTCTTTTCTAACTTCAGATCATTTTGGCCTCCTTTTGTTCGCTCACCCCTCAGGTCTAGCATAACCTTCCACCTGGAACACACTCCCAGCTGTGCTCTCAAAATGCCCATTGTGTCTGTTTTAACATCCCTTCCAAAGCAAGATCTTTATTTCCCTGATTTTGCTCTGTCTTAAAAACCTCCTTCCTCTTCTGGTTTCAAGTATCCATGATCTATTGAAAACCCTTGAAAAGACTTCATTTTTCCAAGCATCACTTTGTCACAATATTTCCTTCCTTAGAATCTTACAGTAATTCTTGATTACTTGCTAAATCCGTTTAAAATCTAAGACCATGACTATTCTCTCCAGCTACTGGATTTCTTATCCTCCCCCATTTCATTCCTCCACCAACTGCCATATTTCCATAATATTTTTTAAATATTAATTTACGATTCTGCTGCACTCATGGAGTTTTTTCATCCACTCTCCTGTACCCTATCACATGTTATTCTTTCATTTAAACACCTTTGCCCTGCTCCTTTGTTCAACCATGTCTTTAAAAGTCTTCAGCATGATGGCTTTCACTCAAGATTTGACTAGTTTTTTCCAAATTATAATCATTTTTCTTCTTTCTTCTCAATCTTCAAGAACTCCGGAGTCATAAACATAGAGGATGATGATGGTGATGATAATTTGGGCTATGAAAATAATAATAATAGCTTACATGTGGATCCAAGTTTACAATGTGTACAATAATTTCTCACACATCCCATCCTATGCCAGTTTTATTATTTAGTTAGAACAGATTATATTATAAACTCTGTTCTTCATCATTTCTTCCTATGCATTTCACATAGAGATTTGTATATATGGAATAAAACAAAACCTGATGGATAAACTAACTTTTTTATTACATGGTTTTAGAGAATAATCTTTTGTTTTCTAGATTAAAAAATGGGATGACAAATAATTTTCCACTCCCTGCTATCTACCAAGATAGCTCTAAGGATTATGACAGAATTATGGAAGGGCTCATTTTACAAAGTCACCAAGAGAAGAGATGGAATTTGATACAATTGTGGCCCAAAGGGACACCCAGACAGAAATTCTTCTGCATCCTCCCTATTTCCACTCCAGCTTTAAAGATACACACACACACACATACACACACAATAAAAATCTCCCAGAAACTTGGAAATTTTTATCCTAAAAATGAACCAGCCAGTAGTTAAGCTAACCAGCACATTTGGCAGAAATACCTTCCAAAGGTATATTACTAAATGGGTACACAATTCAGGCCCCTGAGGCAACTTCTAAATCAATGGTCATCATTTTATCAGGTATCAAAATCTATTTCCTTGGAGGTGAAGGTCTAAGAAAAGAGAATCATAGTTTTGCATTACTAAATTAGCCTTTTGAAATAAATGAATGCTCTATTTTCATATTTGAGAAATAATATTCCGGGTATTGTTTTTTGTAAACTACTAATTTTTTCCTTTTAATTTTGCAAAATATTTTATACTGAATGATAGAAATGTCCCTTTTAGCAAGCAAAATAGCTGTGTAGAGCTGCCAATTATTGTCACTCTTGGCATTTCTACAATACTCTGTTCTTTTTTTGCTTTTTGCTTTATCAGACACTACTTTTTTTTTTTAAGAGCAATGTAACTAGACCAAAGGTATAATGAAATAACCAAAGTGGGTGGTTATCATGATTGAGGAAAAGTGAACAAATTTAGTTCACAAATTTAGCAAAAAGAAAGAAGGAGTAAAAAATAACTAACATGAAATAAGATAGACACAGAGTCTGAAGTGATGGTAAATATTTTATTTATAATTATTCATATATAACACATTTTATTTTGAAAAATTTAAAGAATAGTGAAATAAACCTTCATCTACTCTGCACCAATACTCATTGGTTTTAATATTTTGTCCTATTATCATAATACTTAACCTACAAATGCCCCAGCATCCATCTTCTAAAAGGATGGTTGTCCTTCCACAAAATCTCTGTCCCATCATCACTGGTGATGTTCAATCTAATCATTTGGATGAAGTAGTATCTGCCTAATTTCTCAACTGCAAACATATACAGAGAGTACCAAAAAAACGTATACACAACTTGGGATGAAAACTTTCCATTTCTATGCCTGTGATATGTTGGCACTATCATTCATTTGATTAATGCCATCTCTCGAGCAAATGTCAATCTACACATTGCTACCATAATCCAATCCAACTTTGAGAAGTAATGCATAGATGACAACTTTTAAAATGTGTATATATATTTGTGGCACCTCTGATATTTTCCCTTTTAATTCATAATATGAGGGTACTGCTTTGAGACAATTTTTTCAATAATATTTACCTATTTAATTTGTTTATTTACTATTTTTTACTTATTTATTTCATTTTATTTTTCCTGCAGTATGTGGAGCTTGAACCTGTTAGGTAGGGTAGCTTTTACCAGGCCAAAGGAGAAAGTAGAGGATTAAATTACCACTGCATTCAGCTAGAAAGGATGATAAAGACCATGTGAGACATACACCACCCCCAGCAATCGAAAAGTAGTTGCTCAATAGAGCCTGATCCATTGTTAAGATCATAGCTGTCCAGATTCCTAACCTTGTCAAATGTCAGCCTCTGGGCTGGTTCCTTAGAAGGCATTGGGGAGTCCATTAACCCATTCCAGGCATAGACCTCAGGAGCAAAAAATTTCTTCCTTTCCAGAAGGTTCAAACTTCACTACAAAAATCACACTTAAATTTATGTCTGAGCATTAGTAGCTCTTCCCTACTGCCTGCCTTCACCTCTTCGAGTCTATACTCTCCACTATAATTTCTGTATTTGGTATAAATTCTTTTACACGTGACTACAAACAAGCCGAGGTATCTGCTGTTTTGCTGATCTAACACCATCCTCCTGGACCTGCCAGACCTTCTGACCTGTCTCCCCAGTAACAAACCCAGGACCTCATACATACTTTGCAAGAGCTCTACTACTGGGCTGCAACCTCAGACTTTTATTTTATTTTTTCTTTAACTTTTTATCTTGAGTCAGAATCTTACCAAGTTATGCAGGATACCTCTGGCTTTAAACCCACGATCCTCCTGCCTCAGACTTCCAAGTCACTGGGATTATAGGAGTGGGCCACCTTGTCCAGTATTACCTATATTAACATACGTTGGTGACCCTGAATTGATTTTTTTATTGGACATTTTTAATGTATACTTTAATGTGATTGATTCTGACATGCTTTTCATTGTGGCATTTCCATATATGCATTTTGATGTACATTGATTTTTATATTGGAAATTACAAAAACTTAATTCCCATTTTACTGATGAGGAATCTTGGGCTCTAAATTATATCCTTCCCCTGTTAACTGGCTACTATGTGGCTGAGCTGGGAATGGAGCCTATTTGGAGGCTCAAACTCATAATCAGCCTCTGTTTTGGGTTATGCCATCCTATTAGGATCATGATAAGATTGGCCACAATTTCTGTATCACCATCCAGAGAAAATCCACTGCCTCGTTTATGAGTCCTATAACATCATCCAGGATTACATTCTCGCACATGCTCTAGGCTCTACCTTCCTGACCCTGATGAATCAGTGTTTCCTGTTCTACACTAACCCAAATGCTGAGCTCAGGCTTTGCCTTGATTTTTCATACACTAAAGAGCCTCTGTGTGAATAGCAGCCTTTACTGAAGGCTTGTAGCTGTGTTCAAGGAAAGAAAAGGTTTACTTTGCCTCTTCTCCAAAAGTTTAGAATTGAATGCTATACATTCCTATTGTTAAAAGTCGTCGGTCCTACCCTCATGTTCCCAGCCTCACTCATCCCAGCTACTCTGTATTCTCTCTCTTCTGCACAAAATGATTAACTTCCTCACATATTTTTATAGATGTCAATCCATCACTCCCCAACTCTTACAATAAACTCAGCTCAGCCTCCCTTCAGACTCAGAGAAATCTTTAAAATTGTGCCTGCTAAGGGTTAGATTAAGCCTTTAGCTTCCAATTCCTTCCCTGCCATCCTGAGGAGCACTGGATAAGGGGTGAGGGATAAGTGAATTCTCATTACACAAAATCCTCAATCAGCCCAAGCAAAATCCATTGTCTAAAGCCATACAAAAAGTTCAGAGGAGGGCTTATATGCCTTTCAGTTTCGATGGGAGTAAAGTATTAACTGGAATCCCTTGCCAGAAGTAGTAGGAGTTTGATAATCCCAGTAAGGATGATGTAAGTGCTGGATTTCAGATTTACAGTAAGTTAATTTGGGAATATGCATCAAATTACTCCTTTCCAAAGAAAAAAGTGACTCTTGCATTATAAAGAGAATAAAAGAAAGGAAAACTTTTAATGGAGATATTTTAGAATTAATATGGATATTTGAGAAGCAGTGTTAAGGTAAATGTATTATTTTCCACCTTTGGAAGGATCATGACAGGCTCTTATAAGAAGAGACAACAAATGTCCTTAAACCCGAACAAAAATCTGATTTAATGTAACTGAAAGGAGAGTCACTCAAGAGGATAGAACTTGCAATTATTGCCTCAATTTTGTTAGTATTTTTGGAATGGTTTATAAGATATTATTTTTCAGCAGAGTTTCTTTATAACAATGATCGTATTGGGGGGAGAAGAACAAGAAGCAATATATGCATGTTTTAAAATTTGCATGCATATCTAAGAAATGTTCATGGATGTTGTGTTAGGTGCAGTCAAGTTGGGTCTGACTCAAAGTGATCCTTCGTACAACTGAATGAAGCAGTCCCCAACACTGTGCCAGGCCCAGCATTATGGCAGTGCTTCTCTACTATTCCATGGGTTTTCAATGGCTGATTATTTTAGGAGTGGGCTGCCAGGTCCTTCTCCCATTTTTGCAGTGCTGGGAATTGAACCTAGGGCCCCAGAGTATGCAGAACAAGCACTCTACCAACTGAGCTAAACCCCAGCCCTGTTTATGGGTGCTACATGTTAAATATACTTTATTCAAGTGCTAGTGCCAAAATGTCTCCCTCGAATATGAGCTGTTTTTATGTCTGAGCATTAGTAGCTCTTCCCTCAAACAACCAACTTTCCCAAAGCAGCCATTTACTTCCAGCTTTTTCTTTTTATGCTGCTCAGCTTTGAGAAATCAGATTATAGGGCTTCCAATTCATTTTACATGCCACCTTTTACAGCTTTGAAATTGAGAAAAACAATATTGATTTCTATATTGTTTCAGAATGGAAGAATATATGAGACTTCCGAACAGGTTACTCTTTTGGCTTGTCACAGAAGAGTAAAACCTGACTTGTGAAAAGGGACAAGGTGCCTCCTTCTGTCCTTACAGCCCTGAAAGATGTCACTTTAAAATGACTCTGCCTTTACCATCCTGCAGCCTATTGTTACCGATGCTAATGCACACTTCTGCCCCTCTGCTGGTTCCAAATTTCTTATTTTTCCAACCATGGGCTCCTTTCTAGCTTTGAATGAGTTCAGTACCCTGTGAATAGGCCAGTGTCAGGGACAATACAAATTTCCCAACAGCTGTGCTTTCTGCTGACACCATTGCAAGAGAATGAACTCCAGCAAGGGGTGGAGAGAAGAGGAATTTAAGGTGTTGGGTTTTGAAGATCCTCTCTCTTCTGCCAGGATCCAGATGAATTATTTCTCCCCTCAGTGCCCCTGCTCTGCTCTTCATTGTTATAATCTCTTGTGGACAGACATACTCCATTTCTATCTACCTTGCACTTTCAGAAATTATATGGACTACAAGGAAATGGCAGAAAGAGAGTGGTGACCTAGTCCAGGTTCAGCCTGAGGTATGATTTTGAATGACTGAGGAGGGGAAAATGTGGAGAAATGTTAGAAGCTTTTTGAAGAGGAATCTCCAAAAAGGAAATAAGAATACATCCAGGAGTCATAAAGTTAGAGAGATAATTATTTGCTATTGGTGACAAAATTCAAACAGTTTTAGGGAACCATAGCCAAGCCAGTTTTTGTTGTTAAGAAGGGTTATATTTTCTTTAATATCATTCCAAAAGTAGAAAATGAAGCAAAATGTGAACAATTTACAAAAACATTTCAAAGGAAAACATTAACCTGGTAACAAACAGAATTTTTAAAGTACATTTTATGATTGCTATGAAATAATACATAATGCTTCTCCATTTTGTAGTGGTTGATATGAATTAAGCATTACATAAGTGCTTCCCTTGGATCACTTTCATCTTATAGATTTAAAAAAAACCCTGAAACTAAAAGAAATAAAACAATTTGCCCAAGTTTTTAAAAAAGTAAGTGATGGAACTGCCAATCTAGGGAACCTATTCAATACCCTACATTTTGAAGCTGGATTGACCAATATGAGAAAATTCCCAAAGAAAGATTCAGTTTCATGGGGGATCAAGACTTAGACAATTTTTACATCCTATCTATGTCTCTGGTGGGCTAGAGTTTAGCTCAGTAAGTAGAGCGCCTGCTCTGCACTCTCTGAGGACCCAGGTTTAATTCCCAGTACCAAAAATATGAGAGAAGGATGTGGCAATCCACCCCTGAAAACAATCCCAAGACAATCAGCCATTGAAAACCCTATGAGGATTGCTATGAATTGGACCCAATTCCACAGCACCTAACAAAAACAACAAATCTATGTCTCTACCAGATCCTCCAAAACTAAGTTCTGATTAATTGCATCATCACCACTCTTATGGGAACCAGACAGAAATCTTGAAAAAAAGATTGCCAAGGTTGTATAGTAGAGTTTTATTGGCTCTAGGAAGAAGACTGATGAAAGGGTTTGGAGGTGTGCAGACCCCGGGTGGTAAGAATGAGGAGGTCACAGGGTACAGAGACCAAGAGAACCATTACAGTGTCCAAATTCTGTTATGTATGTGGACATTTGAGTACAGACATCCTCTGCTAGGAGGTCCTAGGTAAAAATGTTCTCCGATTGCAACACATGTATTTGATCAAAAGACATTCATGAATGCAGGGAGAAAGAAAGTTGTTTGATGGAGAGACAGAGCATTTCAAAGCTACCTCATTGTACAAATGCTCACTTGGAGGATGTCCCATTGTGACTGAGGCAACAGGGAGACAACAGGGAGCTCTAAGGAAAGCAAAGCCATCTCTATCTTCCCAGAGGGGAGGACCGGGGACACACCTTGGTGCTCTCTGTAGGTAAAGAATCTGGAATTATAATGAGCATCAAAGTGGAAATGCATATGTGGCTCTTAATTGCTTCCAGATCCCTATTTCATTAAAGTCTTCTATGGTAAGGAAACACTAGCAACCCTTTCCCATCAAAATGGCAAAATTTTCACCTTTCTGTTGCTTACACTCAACAGCTTGTATTCGACATTTCAGCTGGATAAATGTTCAGAAATGGTACCTTAGAGAATCAAGGGCCTTCATCTTGTATTGATTCCTCTGCTTGCTCAATAATAGAAAGAATACTGCCATCTCCCAGGGGCCTGCTGTCAATACATTAGCTGATGTCCATAAAGAATAATGAAAATTAAAATGATGGATATACAATGGTCATGAATAATGAACACATTAACTATATGTCATTACTCCAAACGTATATATTAAAGCTTATTAACTGTGAAACCTGTGACATTTGCTAGCTGATGGTTCAATTTAAAACAGAATCTTTATGAAAAATGGTCTAATAGCTTTAAATAATGTTTTAATAATTTTAATATTTTGAACTATGAAATGTTTGTTTGCTTGTTTGTTTGCTTTTGAGATACCAGTGGTTGAACCCAGGGCCTCGCACTTGCATGATCTGCAAGTGCTAGACCACTGAGCTGCACCCTCAGCCCATTATTTTTTTACTTTTTGAGATAGGGTCTTGCTAAGTTGTGCAGACTGCCTCTGGTCTCGAACTTGCGATCCTCCTGCCTCTGCCTCCTGAGCTGCTGGGATTACAGGTGTGCGCTACCATGCCTGGCTTGAACTATGAAATGTTTATTTGGCTTCCTGTCATAGATAGTCATTATTCTCTAGGGTTGTTTTGGACATTTCACAGAAGGCTTTCAAACAAATATATATATATATATATATATATATATATATATATGTGTGTGTGTGTGTGTGTGTGTGTGTGTGTGTGTGTGTGTGTACACATACATGTATATACATATATGTATACATATATATGTATACACACACAGATATATATATTCAGTCTAGCTTGAAATGGCCTCCTTTTCCTTGAAATAGCTTTTTAGAAAGTTGGGAAAGATATTCAGTAATAAAGAATCCTGGTTTATAGATAATTAAATTCCTTGTTTTTATATGCCATCGAGTCAAGTCCAACTCATACAGACCCTATCTATGTATGACAGAATGAAACACTACCACACACTGTGCCATGCTTGGCACAATGTTAATTGTTGTTGTTGTTAGGTGCCGTCGAGTCGAGTCCTACTCATAGCGACCCTATGTACAGCAGATCGAAACACTTGCCGATTCTGTGCCAGGCAAACCATCTTATTTATGTTTAAGCCCATTGTTGCAGACACTGTGTTAATCCATCTGGTGGAGGGTTTTCCCAATACTTCTCTGTTATTCATGGGGTTTTCAATGGTTGATTGTTTCAGAGTTGCTTTGGGAGTGAGCTACCTGATCTTTCTCCTATTTTGGGGGTGCTGGTGATTGAACCCAGGACCTCAGAGAGGGCAGAGCAGGACTCTACCAACTGAAATATACCCCAGCCAAACTGAATTCATGTTGGTGTTAGGTGCCATGCAGTCAGGTCTGACTCATAGTGACTCTATGTACAAGAGAAGGAAACATTTCATGATTCTGTGCCAGGCACATGATTTTATTTATGTTTAAGTCCATTGTTGCAGACACTGTCTCAATCCATCTAGTTGAGAGTCTTCCTTTTCTTTTTATTGACCTGCCACTCTTCCAAATATGATGTCCTTCTCTAGGGATTGATGCTTCCTGACTACAGGTCCAAAATCCATAAGATGCAATCTAGCCATCCTTGCTTCCAAGGAGCATTCTGGTTTCACTTCTTCTAGGACAGATCTGTTGGCTTTTTTTGTAGTCCATGGAACATTCAATATTCATCTCTAGCACCATAATTCAAAATCATCAATTCTTCCCTTATTTCCCTTGCTCAATGTCCAGTTTTCACATCTATATGATGCAACTGAAAATACCATGCCATGAATCAGGCTCACTTTCATCTTCAATGTAACATCTTTACTTTTCAATACTTTAAGGAGGTCTTTTGCCACAGCTTTTTCCAATGCAATGCATCTTTTGATTTCTTGGCTACTGCTTCCATAGGTGTTGATTGTAGAACCAAGTAATGAAAAATCATGGACAGCCTCAATCTTTTCTCCATTTCTCATGAAGTTGCTAAATGACCCAGTTGTAAGGATTTTTGTTTTGTTGATGTTGAGTCACAATCCATACTAAAGACTCTGTTCTTTGATCTTCATCAATAAATGTTTCAAATCCTCTTCACTTTCAGCAAGCAGAATTGTGTCATCTGCATAATGCAGATTGTTAATGAGTCTTCTTCCAATTGTGATGCTGTGTTCTTCATAAAGTCCATCTTCTTGGATTATTTGTTTAACATAGAGATTGAAGAGGTACAGTGAAATGATGCAGCCCTGACGCACACCTTTCTCGATTTAAAACTAAGCAGTGTTTCCTTATTCTGTTTGAAGGACTGCCTCTGGTCCATGTACAGATTCCTCATGAGTACAATTAAGTACTCTGGTATTCTGATTTTTCACAATGTTATCCAAAATTTGTAATGATCCACATAGCCATATGCCTTTGCCTAGTTGACAAAACATACATAGATAACTTTGTGGTATTCTCTGCTTTCATCTAATATCCATCTGACATAGGCCATGATGTCCCTGATTCCTTGCCCCCTTCTGAATCTGGCTTGATTTTCTGGCAGTTCACTGTCTATATACTACTGCAGTCACTTTTCAATGACCTTTAGTAAAATTTTGTTTGTGTGTGATATTAATGATATAGCTTGATAGTTTCCACATTCAGCTGGGTCACTAGATTCCCCTGTTATTGCCTTTTACACCATCTACCAGTGTCATCTACCCAGGTATACTTCTCCTAGCTGAGACTCACAGTTAGCTGGCCACTCCACTTACTTGCCTATGCCATCCCAGTTCAAATATCTAGATCCATGATGAGTCTTATTAATTTTGCTTTCTGAGTTCTGTGACCCATCACTCAATCTGTGCTAATGGATTCTAGAGCAACTACACCCAAGTAGCATCATCATATCTTTACCTGGAGCCTCCTAACACATGCCTGTACTCAAATGTCAACATACATAACAGATTTGATACCATAACTGTCTTCTTTGTCTCACATACTTTGTCCTCTCATTCTCACCACCCAGGGAATACTTTATGTTTACCTCAAAACCCACCCTTTGATCTTCTTTGGCTCTTTGTTTATTGTGCAAACTATAAATCTGCTGTGACATATCCTTCAGCGCTGTCACTGGAAGAGCTTCTTTACCAGAAAAAATAAACTACCATGTTGTTTGTAACATCTGGTTGGAAATTCCATCATTCTGAGAGACAGAGCCACAAAGGGGAAAGTGAGTGAGAAAGAGAATCCATTGACTCATTTCTGAACAAAATCCTAAAATAAACAAGCCTTCCAAATGTGTATACAATTTTTACTGCATCTGTTTGACCAGCATGCGGGGAGCTGAACGTTTTGCTTATCTCTAATACAAAGTAGAGTATTAAAATTGGACCCACCTTCCAAGAATATTCACAGTGCAAGTGCCATGTGGCATGTCAGGAGTCTCTTGGAGAAGGAGATAGCATGTCTGCAGAGGAAAACCTGGAGGGTCTTCCCTTAGGCATTGCTGCTGAATTGGGGGGAAAGGGGAGAGGATAAGGAAGACAAGGGCAACAACAGTTTACATGTCATTCATGGAGGAGTAAAAAAGTGTCCCAAACAAATTCTTTAGCTGGAAAGCATGATCCAAGAAGGTTATTTCTTCACCCTTGGTGTTAAATGAGTATTCAGGGCAGAAATTCTTCACCTCGACTCCATGGAATGTGTGGGGGTTCATGGACACAGTTCATGGGAGGAATTCTGTAATTGGATGTAGAATCCCATAGGGTATGTGTGTGTATGTGTGTGTGTGTGAATGTGTGAGTGTATGTATGAGAGAGAGAGAAAGATACTGTGCCTATATTGAATGAGGAGATTATTTCAAGAATAAGAGTTTTACATGTTATCAGAGTCTCAAAGAATAGTTTATAACTTCAACACACTTGTAAAATTGAAAAGAACTATACATTTAATGTGACTCAGAGATATTCTGAATTGAAGAACAGAGATGTGACATCCGGTGTCATTTTCTAGAAGTATGGTAAATGATGGCCAAGATAAATGAAAGACACTAATTATTTAGTAATTTCTATTTCTTCTTATAATTTATCCCTCTTTTTCTTATGCAAAACCCACTAAAAACAGGGTGCCTCATGGAAGACAGAGTGAGTTAGGCAACAATATTAACCATGTGCTGGTATCCCAGAGAGTCGTGTAAATTTTCTGAGTCTCTTTTTTTCAATTCTAAGAACTACCATATATTCTTGAATCAAATCCACACCCAAATCTATTCCCCCAAATCGAATCCACACTTAGGTATTGTCAATTCCTTAAATGGAATAAAGTCAGCTAGGAATTCGCATGCACTCCTTTCCTTCAGCTACTCCTGTCCATAGGGTGACTGAGTCAATATAATAGTGAAGTGAAGGAGAACACTGAAAATGTTTCAGTTCCAAGCAGTGATGAGTGTGATGAATAACAGGAAAATTATAATAATGATAATAAGAAACACAATAATAATTTATTGAATTATATTGTTTTTACAACATGTAGAGCAATTCTGTAATTTTTCCCCAAACTGGCTCTTGACCATGAATCTAATCTGCGTGCGATTCTACTCAGTACCTGATTTCTTAGCCTTCTAAAGTTTTTGAAAAGGTGTGGATTAAATTTAAAAACATACAGTAGGTCTGGTGATAGTATAAATGTTCTTTTATTTTAACATCAAAAGTCTAATGCCAGAGCCTTTTTCCATTTTATTACTCCAATGTGTGCTCTCCAATACACATGCAATAAAAAACAAAATTAAAAAAAAAAAAGAAAAAGTAAAAAACCCAAGCTTTTGTAACCTTCTACAACCATCCCCCAAATTAGGATATTTTCATGTCAAAAAACCCTTACAGGCTTTGGCCTAAACCATGAATGGCTTATGATTGGTGACAGTCATTGAAAAGAGAATTGAAGTTTGACAGATTGCCCATTTACTGATAACTAAATACTAACTATGATTCTAAACTTTAGTCTGCAACAGATTTACCTGGAGAGCTTGCTAAAAAACACATTACAACGCCGGGCACGGTAGCACACACCTGTAATCCCAGCAGCTCGGGAGGCAGAGGCAGGAGTATTCGCAAGTTTGAGATCAGAGGAAGTCTGCGTAACTTAGTGAGACCCTGTCTCAAAAAGTAAAAAAAAAATGGGCTAGGGGTGCAGCTCAGTGGTCTAGCACTTGCAGAGCATGCAAGTGTGAGGCCCTGGGTTCAAACCCCAGTACTGAAAAAAAAAAAAAAAAAATTACATCCCAGCAATACAAGAGGCTGAGGCAAGATGATCACAATTTCAAGGCCCAAGGCAGCCTAAGTAACTTAGCAAGATCCTGTCTCAAAATAACAAAACAAAAATAAAAATAGGGTGTGGTACTGCTTAGTGGTAGACCACTTATAAAGTATGTATGAGGCCCTAGGTTCAATCCCCAAGAACCAAAAAAATAAAAAAATAGCAAATACAGGTAACTGAACCCTCTTTGCACTCCTGAGGCTCTTGCTCACAATCTTGGTGTAGAGCCTGAGAACTTGCATTTCTAAGTTCCCAGCCAAGGTTTATTCTCCAGGACAACACCCTATAGGACAACAGTACCACCTCTGCCACAGAGTTGTCTGAGCTCAGAGATATCCACATTTGACTGGCATAGAAGAGGCTTAGATCTTTTGTGTCTTTTTATCTCTTAGAGCAGATAAATTATGTTTAGAAGTTCATAAAAAACCTTGTTCCCTGCATCCAAGTATAGACACATTCCCTGCTAACTCATTACTGTCATTGATTTGTTCTTATATCTAGCTGGCAGCAGCTCTAATCTCTGCTATTTTCCTACACAGCAGAAAAGGGCTATGTGCATCTTAAAAATAAAAAAAGAAAGAAAGAAAGGAAGAGGAGGGGAAAAAAAAGAAAAACAGAAAAAGCTAATACCACCGCCTTCTTTCCTGACTGGGCAAAGGCAGGCTGATGATCCATGTCATGGCTTAGGAGGCATGAAATGAACAGTGCTTAGGGAATAGTGAGCAAGACCACAGTACATGCTTGGTGTCATGTATTTGCTGTCTAGTCATTATAACTCACTCAAAATAAGTCAAGATTTTTTGGTTATTGCCCTGGACTTAAACCTAGTATTTTCTTAATACCTGTTATTTAGTTCCACGTATGATGCTGCCCCTTTTGAGCAGGAGCCATAAGCACAGCAAAATGTGCACTGAGCACTGAAGACCCAATTGGAACACTGCTTCTGATCTGTCCTCACTATCTGATGTTCTTGAGCTTTCATTTCTTTGTTGGTAAGGCCGGTTTTATCAGGGAGCACTGGTCTGGGAGGTTAGCAGAAAACCTTGGTCTTTTGTGTTCAGTGTATAAAAGCATTTATAACCATCACAGAAGTTATAGTAAAGAACACAGGTTGTTGTTGTTGTTGTTAGGTGCCGTCAAGTCGGTGTCCGACTCATAGCGACCCTCATAGGGTTTTCAATGGCTGTTTCGGGATTGCCTTGGGAGTGGATTGCCAGGTCCTTCTCCCATTTTTGTGGTGCTGGGAATTGAACTCGGGACCTGAGAGACTGAAATGCAGTGCTCTAGCAACTGAGCTAAATCCCAGCCCGAAGAACACAGGTGGGGTTAATTAAAAGATAGTACACCTTTGAAAAGTGAAAGTAAGCAAAGGAGAAGAGCTACTGCTACTGCACAGTTCTAAGGAGAAATGTGATTTTTGTACTGGAGTTTGATTTGCGACTTTGAGGGAAGGGAAAAATGCTCTAAATGCTCTATACTCTGGGCCTTTTGTTCAAAGTGGGTAAATAGATTTCCTTGTTGTTGTTAGGTGCCATTGAGTTGGTATCCGACTCATAGCGACCCTACATACAACAGGCAAAGAACTATTGTCAGTGCTTCTCTGCTGCTCATAGGGTTTTCAATGGCAGATTGATTTTTGGGAGTGGGTTGCTGGGTCCATCTCCCAAGCCTATAGCATCTGGTGTTCCCAGGTGGTCTCCCATCCAAGTACTAACCAGGCCTGACCCTGCTTAGCTTCCGAGATCTGATGGGATCAGATGCCACAGGGCTACGGCTGCAGGCAATAGATTTCCTTAGTACTTCCATAAGGATGAGCTAATGGGTGAATGTCTTAAAGATTAAGAATTTGGGGAGCTACTGACCTCAATCAGGGTGCAGAGTTGATTGAGCAATGTTCTCTCCAATGCCAGGCAAAAGGTGTTCAGGTTACATTCTTTATCATCCATCATGGCTGAAGCAGGAGTCATTTTTAATCCCTTTCTTCCCCCGCTCTGCTTGGTAATGGCTAAACTAACCTACCTGACATAAGACCTACTCCAACTGATAGGTGTTTTTGAGGAAAACATGCAGAGTTTCCATCTTTCCCAGTTCCCTCTCATCAGATTGTCATTCACCATGGGCCCCAAGACTCACATTCAAGGGTCCTAGTACCTATCAGAACAGCTTGAATGATACCTAAACATAACTTTGTCAACTTTTTAACATTATGTAAATTCAACTTCCTTTCATATTCTGAAAGGAAAACCATCTTATTTGTATGCAGGCATTCTGCTGCCTGCAGCTATAGCCCTGTGGCATCCGATACCCTCAGATCTCGGAAGCTAAGCAGGGTCCGGCCTGGTTAGTGCCTGGATGGGAGACCACCTGGGAACACCAGAAGCTGCAGGCTTGGGAGAAGGACCTGGCAACCCCCTCCCAAAAATCAATCTGCCATTGAAAACCCTATGAACAGCAGAGAAGCAGAAAACCCTATGAACAGTAGTGTTTCCCCTGTTGTACACAGGGTCGCTATGAGTCGGATACTGACTCGACGGCACCTAACAACAACAACAGGCATTCTGCTAAACGTCTTCGTAGTACATTTCTTACATTCTCAGCCCAAATTATCCCCAGTAATCTGATAAGTATTTCTTGAGTTTACTGTAACAGAGCTCCCTTGAAATTAGGATTTTTTTTTAAATTGTGTTTTTCAGCTTCAGCTCCTTACAGGAAATATCATGCTGAAAACAGAGATAGTCCTCCCCTTCCTCAGAAGCCCTGGCAGCTTGCCAGGAAAAAGATTTACCTCCCAGCTCTGTGGTATCCACAGCTGACTTTACATATGCATACTCTCTAGCTTCTGTCGCATCTTTTCTATAAATCATAACACTGCTATGGGGAAGGCAGAGACAGACTGAGAATGACTCTCTTCCCAGTTTGGGCCTAAACTGTAAATAAATCCATTTTTCTATTTTAATTATTTTATTTTTTTCTTGATGTGGGAAAAGGCCAGACCCAGAGCCAGGCTTTTAGGGCAGGGGCTCAGGTAACACTACTATGCTAAAGCATTACACTAAACCTCATAGGTCAGTGGTCCCTGACAGTGGCACCAGCAACACCTGGGAACTTGCTAGAAATGTAAATTCTTGGATACTTCCCTCCCCAGAACTACTGTATCAGGAATTGTGAGGTGAGGCCCGCCAGTGTGTGTTGTCACAAGCCTTGCCATTCTGGTACAAAAGCTGGAGCACTACTGCTGTGGGAAATTCAAAAAAGTATTAACCCAGCTGATGCCAGGGAGCTCAGACAAAAGTTCAAGTGGCTACCAAATAAGGTTATGGAGAGCAGCACTATGAGGGTGACGGAGCTTGGGAGTTCCACCTTGGTCAGGGAACTTGGGGTTGGAGAATTAATAGAGGATTCATGAAGGGAGTGTCTTAGGAAGGACTCAAGGATCTTATCATGCAGACGGATGATGAAGAAGGAGAAAACAGGCTATAGGAACAGCCTGAGCAAAGCTAAAGCCAGGGAAGTTAATGATTAATTCAGACAAGCTCTGGGTGATGAGCCAGTTGAGTTAGAAAGGTGCTACATGAGAGAGAAATTGGAGCACTCTGCTAGAGATGTGCTCCCAAGGAGTGGGAAGCCACTGGAGGTTTTGGAGGGGGAAAGTTACAGGAATTGACCTATGTTTCAGAAAAGTAATTCTAGTAGCAAGGTGAGGGATTCGACATATTTATGTCCCAATTTAGAGGCTGATAATGAGGTGTAATGGACACTTCTTTGACTGGCAGAGTTCTAATTTAAGATCCCTATGGTTTTTAAAAAGCCACTGCATTAAAATAAGAATTATAAGTTTAGTTCAAATTAGAAATGCTACCAGCCTGAGTGTATTCTGATGCATATCATCCATGATTACATAATTCTACTCATTTGATTAAATTAACATATGCTTATTTAAATATTTTTGTGTTACAATATAAATAAAATTACAATAGGATGGCATTTCTCTTCCCAAACTTTCTTTTTAAATAAAAATAATGCTTTCAAGTCAGTGGTCTTGTGCTTATGAGTCATCCTAGCTTCCCCTTTATGGGTAGCATGACCCTACCTTCCCTCTTTATCATTCCATCTGGCTTGCACATTGTTCCTTCTGCCTTTCATGAGATGGATCCTTTTGGGAACTTCTCTGTTGTTAATAGCACACATGCCTCTCATCACTGGCCAATCACCAACTCATCTCAAGACCAAAATCTCATTTGTCAGATGGGAAATATGTATATGACTTAGTGGAACTGCTCAATTTAGTGGGCCTTGAAAGATGGGTAAGGAAAAGAACATAGCTATTCCTTTCCCTGCCTGCAGCTATAGCCCTGGGGCATCCGATCCCGTCAGATCTCAGAAGCTAAGCAGGATCAGGCCTGGTTAGTACTTGGATGGGAGACCACCTGGGAACACCAGGTGCTGTAGGCTTGGGAGATGGACCTGGCAACCCACTCCCAAAAATTAATCTGCCATTGAAAACCCTATGAACAGTGGAGAAGCACTGAAAATTGTGTTTCACCTGTTGTACCCAGGTTCGCTATGAGTTGCATACCCACTCGATGGCACCTGACAACAACATTCCTGTCCCTATGAACTTGCTGGCAAATGCATTTGTTGTGAGGTACCATTGTGTCAGCATCCCACTCATAGCGACCCTCATAGGGTTTTCAATGGCTGTTTCGGGATTGCCTTGGGAGTGGATTGCCAGGTCCTTCTCCCATTTTTGCAGTACTGGGGATTGAACTCAGGACCTCAGAGACTGCAGTGCAGTGCTCTACCAACTGAGCTAAATGCCAGCCAGAAAATGCATTTAGAGGTTGTTAATTTGATGTCTTGTGAGTGGGACTGTTAGTGTTTACGTGCTAATGATCCTGTTTTCAGGTTTCAACCAAACTACTTATTGTAGGATTTTTGGTTTCAAATTTTTCCTAGTTTATTTATATTCAAAATGAGGATAATGTTATCGACTCTTTCTGACAACATATGATGTTTAACCCAGTAAGATTATTATCATTTCTGAATTGTTGCAAACAAACTAAAGTCCATTATTTTGAGAAAAAGTATCTGTTTGATCATTAAAGTAGGTAATAATGGAGAAGATGCTCATTAGCTATTATAATTCAATGATGCATATGTTATGCCAGGCATTTAAAAAGAGAATATGAAAGTTTGTTCAGTAAACACAGAAGGGAAAGACTACTTCTAGGCATGAAACTGAAGCACAAGACTTCTTAAACAGCACTCACATCAATTTTTATGTTTCAAATAAAAAGAAGATAATATGTAAAATTAGGCAGAAAATAGATTTTAAGATTTATCTTTGTAAAGTGAAGGAAAGGCATAACTTGGCTCTAAAAATAAATCTAAAATTCCTTTCAAGTTAAAATTTACCCTAGAGTCAGGGGACTTTAACACTTTGGGCTACAGGGACAGCTGTTCTATTTCACACTGAGCAAGTTAAAGCTCCTAACTTTTAGTTAAACCCAGAGAAGGAAGTTGCTAAGCTTCACATATCACATGAGTGAAATCTCATGTAAAAATTTAAACTGAGCTTCTATTTCCTTAGGATGAGCCTATGACTGATTAGACCAGAGAGATCAATGAAGATGGAGCAGGGACTTTGAGGAAACTCTAGTCAGAGATGGGAGAAAGAGCAAAGAATTCTTCAAGAAGGCAAAATCCACTCAAGTGACCAAGATAGGATTTTAGAACTATTTACTGATATGTAGAAGTATGAATGTTGACACAAAGAAGTTCCAACACAGTATATATGCAGTGGCTAGCACAATCCCTGGCACCCAGTGAAACAGCCTGTTAAATGAGAATCATAGAGAAGTACTTGTTGTAAGCTTGGATATGAACAACACAGGATCACAAATCATTTTCATCTATAGAACCACAATTTAATTCATAATGGATCATAGCAGATGTATCAAAGCTACCTTAAAGAACTAAGAGTGATTTCCAGGTCCTAAAGGTTAGACAAGAAGAACGTGATACAAATCCATTTCAGACCTAAATGAGGCTCACTTAGAAGCAGGGGTGACTTGTCAGGGAATCAGAGGACAGAGAATCAGCTCTAGGATCAACACAGAAAAGTAAGAGTGGAGCTAGAGGCAAAGAAGTTTGAGTGTCATGAATATATTTTGTTGTATAATATTCACCAAGGGCTGGCTTTTAGCTCAGTTGGTAGAGTGCTGCTCTGTGGTCTCTGAGGCCCTGGGTTTGATCCCCAGAACCACAAAAACAGAAGGACCTGGCAGCTCACTCCTGAAATAATTCCAAAACATTCATCAAATCCCTACGAATAGCAGAGAAGCACTGATACAGTGCCAGGCATGGCACAGTGTCAGGGAGTGTTCTGTTCTTTGTACACAGGGTTGCTATGAGTCAGACCCAGCTCACACACACACATACACACACACACACACAAAAAAAAAAAAAAAAAAGTTCACCAAAATCTTCATTTCTCAGAAGAACGGACAGAGAAGGCTAGATTGTCCAAGGCTGAGAAATTGAAATGGGAGGACAGGCAGGCAAGGACAATAAATGAAAATGACTTAAGTGATATGTTATGGTGTCTAAATTGCATAAGAAAAGAAGGGGATTGATAGACAGATAGAAAGACTGAAGTTCTTGATAGAAGCCCATAGACATAAGACATGGGCTTCATGGAGTGCGTAGGAAGAGAATTCAGGGTATTGTGATGAAGGCACATTTTTCAGTATAAGACTATGAGAATGAAGAGCTGACATGGGAAAAGGTGACATTGTTAGAATTGCAAGATCAAAATTCCAGAGGCCAGGAGGTTGCATGGGAGCATAGGAGCTGGAAAGTGAACCTGGACAGAGACGGGGCTCAGAGGTTCTTCCAAAGCACAAGGAGGATCTATAGGAATTTGGTAAAGAAGTGTGATAAGGAAAGATGATGATTCAGTGGGGCATCACAAGCCTGAAAAGAGCAAAGATTTTTGGATGAGCGAGGAAGACTGGCATAGAAGTTGCATGGAGTTTGAGGAGTATGTCAGGCCATGTTACTGAACTTGGGGGATTGGGCCACCAGCACTTGGTGGAAATAATGTCTTCTGAGTGAGTCAGCCATCAACCTAAGTGAAATGTGGAAGGGATGTTCAGGTAAGCAGCTAAGGTCATATAGGAGTTGTAGATCTAAGATAAGAATGGACATAGTAGAGAAGTTGGAGGATAGTGAAAAGTTTGGTAATAGGAGGAGAATCAAAGAACTATTTGGAAATGAGAGGATGGGGTAGGACAGAGGAAAAGGAGCTGGTGTTGTGGATAGTCACCCAGGTAGGAGGGTATGAAAACATTTGTTGCATCAGTCCCCAGGAAATGGGGAAAAGATCTGAGGGAGCAGTGGATAAAGCTTCCGTTGTTGTTGTTGTTGTTAGGTGCTGCAGAGTTGGTGTCCAACTCATAGCAACCCTGTATACCACAGACGAAACACTATTGTGGTGCTTCTCTGCTATTCTTAGGGTTTTCAATGGCTGATTGTTTTTTGGGAATGGGTTTCTGGATCCTTCTCCCAAGCCTACAGCACCTAGTGTTCCCAGGCAGTCTCCCATCCAAGTACCAACAAGGCCCAACCCTGCTTAGCTTCTGAGATCAGACAGGATCGGATGCCACAGTGGTATGGCTGCAGGCAAAGTTTCCACAGAAGGACTTAATTCTGACCTGTATTGATGATACTTTCCAGGAAATTAGCAAGGTCAGGGTAGATCTGTCCAAAGGAGAAAAGATACAAAAAGAAAAAAAAGTTGAATAAGTCAAGATACTACCTTATTTACAATCTGGCCCAAATAACCCTTAGTTTGAAAGGATGTTATCTGACTTCCTCTGTACAAGAAAGATTAACCCTCTCCCCATTCCCTCCTGGGTTTCATTAGACTCAGAATATTTCCTCACTATGAGAAACTTGAGTGTGAAAGAACACAGATCAAAGAGAAGTGTTAGCAGCAAGGGAAGGTGGGAATCTTACAATATGTCCATAATGCTGTAAATATTTTAAAGCTCAGCTCCCATCGGATTAGTGTTTTGAATCCAAGGGGGGGAAGTACAGTGCATTACTGTGGTGCCTGATGAACCTGCAAAGCAGCACCTCTCGTATCCTGCTTTAGCATTCTTTTGAAAAGATTCCAGTTCTCCTTGTACATGCTGCTGTTCCTGTCACCCTCTACTTAAAACAAGATCTTGCCAACAGCTGACTTTCTGAGTAGAGATAAGAGGATTTGGGCTTGTCCAAGGGCAGCCTGTGCAGACTTGGCTCTTATCTGTTCAGAGTCCCTTGGCTTCATTAACTATTAAACACTAACCTTTCCTATTTAACAAGAGGAGACGCTAATTTTCCACAGTCTGGTGAGAAGGATGTGGAGGTCTACTAAGGCCATGTCTTTCCCATTTCTGTCTTCTGGAAGTTACAAAAGCAAAACAAAACAGAAAACCTCATTAAACATTTCTCAGCACTGTTGTGACTATATTTACCCGGCTCCTACCTGGAGCTGATTGGCTGACTTTGATGTTTTTGTATTTGTAGTAACTGTGTCTTCAGTGCTGTGGAAAATATTGGAAACAGCCCTTGTGGCAATTCTGGAGTGAGAATAAAGTCCCCCCAGGCATAGTCTTGATTTACCCTGGCCATGTCCAAGGAGGTTTCTGAGCTATGGCTCAGTCATTTGCTCTTGGCCTTTCACTTCTTTTTAGCTCGGGCATTTTCTGCTCCAAAGTCTTTAAACATTGAGCAATTAATACAAATCAGAGTCAGCCCATGGAGTCTCACATTCCTAAAGCAGAACAAGGTCAACTCATCTTCAGAGTTAGTGTTTTGAGTGGAAATGTTTCGTTACTTTCCAATATTCCAGTTATAATTTTAAATTTTTCAAACCATCTTCAGATCCAGCGTTCACCAAAACAAAAGAGCATGCTAATTTGCTGCCCCTTCAAACTATTGGTTTAAAAATATTTGTTCAAGCCAGGAACATGACATGTCCCTGTAATCCCAGTGACTTTGGAGGCTGAGGCAGGAGGATCATGAGCTTCAAGCCAGAGTCAGCCTGCATAACTTAGTAAGATCCTATCTCAAAGTAAAAAATAAAGAGGGGCTAGGGTACAGCTCACTGTTGGAGCACTTGCTCAGCATGTGCAGGGCCCTGAATTCAAACCCCCAGTACCACACAACCAATTGTTCAACATGTACTAAGGAGAGAAGTTATATGTTTTGTAGGGCCAGGCACAGAAGGAGGCAGGCTCATAGCTGAGCTGAACTGTTCTGAGTAGATCAGTCTGGGTCTCAGCTGTGCCTCACGCTCACTGTGCAAATGCTTGCCTGCCTTTATCTCATCAACCCTCCTCAAGGTAGAATATTCCTCATTGTAATCTATGTATGAGTCTGGGAAGTCTCACTTTTGTCCTCAGGGTTTTATCAAAGTAATTCTTCCAACCGCTGTTTCTTAGAGGAACTCTGGTAAATATTATATCTTCTGCTTGTTATAGTCTCATTGATACCTTTTCATTCAGAAATGTTTAGATCCCTTCATGGCCAGATGCTCAGGACTATCTACCTTTTGATTCAACTCTGCTAGTAACTAAGATCCCAAGATACACACACACACACACACACACACACACGGAACCAATTTTGGTGCTATGGCAGGGATAAAAATGCATATAATATTGTTATATGGAATTAAGTTATGGCCAAGATGGGAAAAAGAAAAACTAATGGAGATCTTGACAATGTATACCTTCTCTTTTCTCCTTTTTCCCTTTTTTTGTGATACTTGGGGGTTGAACCCTGAACCTCACACACGCTTTGCAAGTGCTCTACTACTAGGTTGCACCTCTACTCCACTTTTTATTTTTTATCTTGAGACAGGCTCTCCCTAAATTACATAGGCTGTCTCTGGCCTTGAACTTGAGATCCTCCTACCTCACCTCCTGGGTTGATGGGATTATAGGCAAGAGCCACCACACCCAGCTTCACTTGAGGGATTCTGATAAATTTACTAGAGAACCAACAGAAATGTTTCTGAAATAATGTATTTTTATTGCAGCAAAACACTGGGTGAAATTTCTGCTATGTTGTTAGATGACATGGCTATGGCTACCATTGAACCATATGATAATGTCTCTTTCTATTTTGGAAAATTGTAAATGTCTACAAAAATGGTTAGTAGAATGAACCCACATGTATCTGTCACTATTTCAACCATTTTTATCACATGACCTATTTTGGTATATCAGTACCATCACTTCCCTCTACCTTCAGCAAGACTCAAAAACATCTTGAAAGCCTCAGAAGATGTAGAGATACTAACAAGATGACATTCTGTCAGCATAAATAGAATAGTCTTCTTTCAGGACTTTTAAATGTGTGGCTTTTAAATTAAACTTAATAGATTTTAAGGATGCAGAAGAAGTGACCTTAAAGGAATTTGTGGAGGAAAAATTTATGAGTGAGTTGTCTCCAAGTGAAAAAATTCTGTGAAGAACTGGTAAACAAAAAGATACCATCTAAGCTAGCATGAAAAGTGGGTTTCAGATAAAAGGAAGCACTGTGGGCTTTTACCTCATGACCCCCTATCTGAGATAACATCTTTAACTCTGAACATCACATGCTAGGTAGGATGATATGCAAGCAAACCACACTGGGGGAGAGGCACAGATTGCAAAGATTCTAAAAGGCAAAGACTCTAAAAATTACCTTATGCCAGGAGCAGATGAAGAAATTGAGGATGCCTCATCTGGATTAAAAATAATCTTAAAAATTCAGAGACTAGAAAACTGTTTTCAGTAACTGAATCAGTATCCATGGAAAAGGGACTTATTTTGCCAAATTAAAATATGATGCTGTGTGTGTGTGTGTGTGTGTGTGTGTGTGTGTGTGTGTGTGTGTATTTGAAGTCTTCTATGGTTTTACTCTGGTGACAAATCTTAGGCTCTCCAATGTCCTTTAGTATAAGCTGTGCACTAGATATACTACAACCATCTTCCAAATGTCATTTTCTAAAGGATGAATACATGAAATCTAGTTTCAAAAATTACAGTCACTACTAGGTATGCATATGAAAAATGTAAACATCAGTAAGTGTCGTGCCAAGTTATTGAGAGAAAGCAAAAATATATGCCTTAGGATCAATTGTGCTCTTGTACGTGGACAGAGTATGAACAATGAAATGGTACACGTGGGGAATGGTGGCCACAGCAACATCAACTGGTTGCAAGACAATGTCATCATTAAAATACAATGAGTCCTTGACTCTGTTGTCATATTTCTTAGTGATTGTCACAACCTTTGAACTTTTGCCTGAACTGAGTCAATAGTAAATATGTTTTCTACTGATTCACCAGAATTCCCATTCCCTTGGACATGGTACATCCTCTAAGTTATATCTTTATGCATTGGACTATGTTGTTGTTGTTGTCGTTGTTGTTGTTAGGTGCTGTCGAGTCGGTATCCGACTCATAGCGACCTTCATAGGGTTTTCAATGGCTGACTGTTTCAGGATTGCCTTGGGAGTGGATTGCCAGGTCCTTCTCCCATTTTGCAGTGCTGGGAATTGAACTCAGGACCTCAGAGACTGCAGCGCAGCGCTCTACCAACTGAGCTAAATCCCAGCCCATATTGGACTATGATAGTGTTTATTTGTTGTTGTTGTTAGGTACCATCAAGTTGGTGTCTAACTCATGGCGACCCTATGTACAACAGGAGAAACAGTACTGTTAGTGCTTCTCTGCTATTCATAGGGTTTTCAATGGCTGATTATTTGGGGGGAGTGGGTTGCTGGGTCCTTCTCCCAAAGACATTACCTTCTGAAAGGATGATTACCCTTAGCTTTGTTGTTGTTATTGTTAGGTGCTGTTGAGTCAGGTCCGACTCATAGTGAACCTCATAGGGTTTCAATGGCTGATGGTCTCAGGATTGTTTGAGGAGTGAATTGCCATATCCTTCTCCAATTTTTGTGGTGCTGGGGATCAAACCCAGGTCCTCAGAGAGTGAAGAGCAGCACTCTACAAACTGAGCTAAACTCTAGCCACAGTGTTTATTTAGAAGACCTTTATTATCATTTATGAGAGCAACTCAAAATAGCAGGACAAAAATGTTTAGTCCACGTAATATCGGTTTAGCATTTAAAAGCAAATGTTTGAAATAGAGACAATTTGGTAAATGTAGTGGTAGGCCTCTCCACGAGATGGCACTCATTGTCCTCTTACCTTTTATTTAAAGCTTCAATGCTTTCATAGTTACAGAGTATCTATGTAGCTCCATACATATACACATTTATACAAAGCCATATGTAAGTACTTATATGCATATATACATATGCATATATGTGCATGTATACTTATCTTAGGCTTTATAATTTTCCTAGATCACTCATATTCCTTTAGTCATTCAATCACATTTTGACAATATTGTCCTTATTTGGGGTCCTTGGGGACATTGGGACAAACAGTATATACAGTGCTATACTGGTGGGTGTAAGGAGGGAATCACCATGTTTGTCTTCTTCACTCTCACCACATGTCTGCTTATGCCAAAGGACAAAAATACAGTACAAAGTAGCCTTTAAGCCTAGAAATCTACCCATATTAGGCAAGGATAAAGCACATAACAACATAAGCAGAGAGTAAACAAGAATAAAATGGGATGAGCTACTTATAGAAATACTGCCTATCAGGAAGGACTGAACAGGCTAGTAATCTAGGGAGTGGGTAACATTTGAGAAAAACATGGACATTGACTCCCTCCAGGAGGAATTTTGCTCCTGTTAACATCTGAGGCCTAAGAATAGCTTTTTCTTCCTTTATGTTGTTGTTGTTAGGTGCATCGAGTCGGTATCTGACTCATAGCGACCCTACGTACAACAGGCAAAACACTTCTTCAGTGCTTCTCTCCTATTCATAGGGTTTTCACTGGCAGATTGATTTTTGGGTGCAGGTTGCCGGGTCCTTCTCCCAAGCCTACAGTATCTGGTGTTCCCAGGCTGTCTCCCATCCAAGTACTAACCAGGCCCGACCCTGCTTAGCTTCCGAAATCTGACCGGATCGGATGCCACAGTGCTACAGCGGCAGGCTTCCTTTATGAGGAAGGTCTAATTTGAATTAAGATCTTCATTTGATGTTCTTCCACTGTTTGCTGTAGCCCTGTGCTCTGGTTAGAAAGCCCCACCAGTGACAAACTTCACTGTGGGTTTTGAGGTCAGAGACTCACACTTACAGTCAGCTGGAGAACTAACTAGGGATTTGGATCATTATGAAATCATTCTGTTTTCATTACATTATCACTAAAAGGGGGGAAAGATCAAGCATTCAGCCTCTACAGACAGACATATCAACTAATCTAGGGTGGGGAGATATATCAAATAATCCAGAGGAGAAATACAAGTTTCTCAGCCTCAACAACATCAACACCCATGAGCCGACTGGAAATTCAACTCAAATTGACCTTGCAGGCACTCAAACCCAGTGGGCAGTTGGGAGTCAGAGATGGAAAAGCACTTTTAGTACTTGCTCATCCCACATGCCACAGGCTACGGCAGCCAGTCCCTGGCCTTTTCAAGAGGCCTTTCTTCCTCCTGGTGTAGCTTCTTCCTCTCTAAGAGAAAGCTCTGCACATCCTACTTACAGGCATTAGTTTCCTTCCCCTAAGTGGATCCCCAACATTTTAGCTCCCATTTGTAAAGCACTTTGTTAATTTCAAAATACTTTGACATCTAAAAATCTTTGTTCTTTTCAAATGCAATGTTACGGAAGCTGATATGTTCATACTAATTTTACATGTAAGATTCCTGAATCAGAGAAATGAGTTGGCCAAGATAACAAAATAGACAGAATGAAGGCCACAAATGGAGAGGACCTAGTGCCCCAGGCCTATGGCTTCCTCTCCTTTTCACTTGATCATGGAAGGAGCCCAAGACTGATACATTATAGGAAAAAAAAGACTTCATTTTTCTTCTCTAACATATGCAGGAATATTGTAAGTCCTGTTCCCAGTGGATATTTTACATGCGGCCCTTTCCACCTCTAAATATTGTTTGCTCTAACCTTCTTGAGATAAAGTCATGACCTTGGAGAAAAAAAAAACATGGTATATTAAATTTCTCCTAGTCTGCATACTGGATTTTCATTAAGGCAAGGGTCTGATTTTTTTTTTTTAGTACTGCCCTCAGGCATTTGGGAAAGAGCTTATTTTCATGCCTAGCAAGGACATCATTCAAAAGACAATTTGAATGTGGCCTTTGATGTATTTTTTTTCAAAGCTACTGTTTGGATAACCTTCAGGGAAATCTTTAAAATACTCTAAAAGTAAATGCTATTTCCAATGGGGTAGAAACACATAAATAGAATACCTAGTAATTCTGACTGCTGTTCTGTATTTGGTATGTGTGTGTGTGTGTGTGTGTGTGTGTGTGTGTGTGTGTGTGCATGTACTCATGTGTGTATTGTGTGTGTGTGTGTGCTTGTTGTTGTTAGGTGCCATTGAGTGGAGTTCGAATCATGACACTATGTATAACAGAACGAAACACTCCCTGATTCTGTGTCAGTCACATGATCATATTTATGTTGAAGTCCATTGTTGCAGACTATGTATCAATCCATCTACTGAAGGGTTTTCCTTTTTTTCATTGACTTGCCACTCTCAAACATGATGTCCTTCTCCAGGGACTGGTCCCTCCTGACTACATGTCCAAAATACATAAGATGCAGTCCAGCCATCCTTGCTTCCAAGGAACACTCTGGCTGCACTTCTTCCAGGACCGATCTGTTCATTCTTTTAACAGTCCTTGGTATATTCAATATTCATGTCCAGTACCATAATTCAAAAGCACCAATTCTTCTGTCTCCCTTGTTCAATGTCCAGCTTTCACAACTATATGATGCGACTGAAAAGACCATGGCAAGAATCAAGTGCACATTTGTCTTCAATGTGACATCTTTACTTTTCAATTCTTTAAAAAGATCTTTTGCCACAGCTTTTCCCAATGCAATGCCTCTTTGGATTTCTTGACTGATTCTTCCACAAGGGTTGATTATAGAATCAAGTAAATCAAAATCATGGACAACCTCAATCTTTTCCCCATTTATTGTGAAGTTGCATACTGACCCAGTTGTAAGGATTTTTGTTTTGTTGAGATTTAGTCACAATCCATACTGAAGGCTGTGTTCTTTCATCTTCATCAGTAAATGTTTCAAATCCTCCTCACATTCAGCAAGCAAAGTTGTGTCATCTGCATAATGCAGGTCGTTAATAAGTGTTCCTCCAATCCTGATGCTGTGTTCTTCTTCATAAAATCCAGCTTCTCAGATTATCTGTTCAGCATTGAAATTGAAGACATATGGTGAAATATATAGCCCTGATGCACACTTTTCGCAGCTTTAAACCAAGCAGTGTTTCCTTGCTCTGTTTGAATGACTCCCTCCTGGTCCATGTACAGATTCCTCATGAGTACAATTTGGTGCTCTGTTATTCCCATTCTTTGCATTGTTATCCATAATTTGTTATGATCCACATAGTCAAATGCCTTTGCATAGTCGATAAAACACAGACATCTTTGTGATGTTCTCTGCTTTCAGCTAATATCCATATAACATCAGCAATGATGTCCCTGGTTCCCCACCCTCTTCTGAATCTGGTTTGATTTTCTGGCTGTTCCCTGTCTGTGTACTGCTGCACCCACTTTTGAATGATCTTTCATAAAATTTGGCTTGTGTGTGATATTAATGATACCATTTGATAGTTTCCACATTCAGCTGGATCCCCTTTCTTGGGAATAGGCACAACTATGGATCTCTTCTAGTCAGTTGGCCAGGTGGCTGTTTTCACATTTTTTGGCATAAACATGTTAGTACCTCTTGTGCTGCTCGGTTTGTTGAAACATCTCTATTGGTATTCCTTCATCCTGGAGGCTTGCGTTTCTCCAATTCTTTCAAGGCAGCTTCTACTTCATTCTTCAATACCATTGGTTCCTCATCATATCTAACTTCTCGAAATGGTTGTCATCTACCAGTTCTTTTTTGTATAATGACTCTGTGTATTCTTCCCATCTTCTTTTAATGTTTCCTGCATCTTTCAATATTTTCCGTGTAGAATCTTTCACTATTGCCACTTGAGGCTTGAATTTTTTCTTCAATTCCTTAAGTTTGAGAAAAACCAGAGTGTGTTCTTCCCTTTTGGTTTTCTGTCTCCAGCTCTTTGCAGATGTCGTTAAAATATTGGATTTTGTCTTCTCAAGATACCTTTTTAAATCTTCCACTTAGTTCCTTAACTTCATCATGTCTTTCTTTTACTTTAGCTCCTGGACATTCAAGGGTAAATTTCAGAGTCTCTTTTGACATGCAATTTGGTCTTTTCTATTTTTCCTGTCTTTTTAATAACCTTTTGCTTTCCTCATGAATGATATCTTTGATGTCATGCCAGAACTCATCTGGTCTTCTATATTTGTTTCTAATGCATTAAACCTGTTCTTGAGGTAGTCTCTGAACTCAGGTAGGATATACTCAAGGTCATACCTTGGCTCTCATACACTTACTCTAATTTTCTTCAGTTTCTGTTTGAATTTGCATATGAACAGTTGATGGTATGGAGAAGAAATTTGTTGTCTGGGAAACAGCTTCTTAATAAATTCTTATAAATCATAAACCAATAAATCAAACCTACAATTCCTAGGGCTTTCCCTCTGGTTTTAAGATGTCTGAAGATATGGAGATAAATCAAGAAATAGCCAGGAGTGGTGGTACACACCTGTAATCCCAGCGACTCAGGAGGTGGAGGCAGGAGGATCGCAAGTTCAAGACCAGATGTAGTCTGCATAATTTAGAGAGACTCTGTCTCAAAAATTGAAAAAGTGGGCTGGGCATGCAGCTCATTGGTATAGCACGTGCAAAGCATACAAGCACAAGGCCCTGGATTCAACCCCCAGTACCTCAAAAAAAGAAAAGAAAGAAACAAATAAAACAGAAGTCTGACAAATATTCAAATTGGCCTTCTTCAAACATTTTGCAATGAGCTCCCCAGGACTGGCTGAGACACAACAGTTCCTGAATTTCTAGCTCCACTCTAACAAGTAGCTTTCTGCTTGCTGCCCAGGCAACCAAAATGTCATTGTGCACATTGCATGGGTATGAATAAATGCATAGGGTTCTCTCACATTGGCTGTTCTTTACATGATATTCCTCTATGTACTTGCATGTGTAGACATAGGTATGTGTGTATGTGTATGTCCTATGTATATTTAATGTGTTTTTTCTCATATTTGGATGTTTTGCTGCTTCTTATTTTTGGAAACCAGTGGAAAACTGTTTAACACCAGTAGATTGCATCAAAAATCTGTTTCACTAAATTGGCTTTCAGATACTTTGTACATGTAATTATGTTGTGCATGCACACGCACGCACACACACACACACACACACACACACACACCCTCATCCACCCTCTCTGCAATGGCTTTCTCATAGATCCTTTAAAGAAGCATTCTTAAGCACCATCCTTCTGCCAAAATGCAGATTTCTTTTCAAAGCTGTGACCCTGTTGATTTTGTTCACTGCCAAATTTCACATCATGAAAAAAAAATAACTTAATATCAGAGTGATTAAATTTCAGGGAAAGCTGACAGAATGGAGTTCTTCAAAACCTCAACCCTGCCAATTTTGATGTCCCTAATTTATTGCAACAACCACTTAAGTCCGGATGCCTCCATTTTAATCATATTAACAGTGTGTTACAAAGAGACTGAACACCCAAAGAACTCCAGTTGCAAAATGACTTTGGCTCTCCCCTCTCCTCTTTATGTTTGGAATGATAGCTGTTGGCAGAAACCTTCAACCTGACCCAGTCCTTTGATTGGTTTCTCTTTCATTCCCTCTGGATCCTTAGCCAGAGGCCTGGACGTTGGTGCTCACCCAGCTATCATAGGGGAAATAAACACACCTGTTATCCAAGCAACAACAAAAGTGCCAAGTTGCCCATTGCTGGCATTTAGCTCACCTCGATAGCTTGCATTTTCCATGCATTTGATGAGGGCTGGAGAAAAATAGCTGTATGAAACTAACCCACATCAATACTATCAACCCGGAACCCAGGCCTGATTGTCATCATATTCTACCCGTGGAGCTGACAGTCACCCCCTAGGAAACTGTGTGCCTCTGGCTCAATTTCTCTATCCCACCAGATGATAACATATCCGGCCTTCAATAGCGCAAATACATAGATTTGTTTACGCCAAGCTTGAAACATCACTAGTTTTCCCAGGCCTGTGGTAGTGTATTCACATAAAGCTGCAGGAAAGCTGAATATTTAATGTAGTATTTTTGGGGAACTCAAGTGCTTCTCTTCTCTAGGGTCTACTTTCTGTCAACAGCCTGCACCCCAGGAAACAGAATATGTTTTTGTCCAGCACAAGCCAAGCTATTTTCATATTTAGTTGCCCAGCAGCCAGTAAGCTGCATGTTCACAGAGTCTGAAAACTGAACTATTTACTCACCATTGTTCCAGTATTGCATGGTGGTTACATGTTGAGTTTCGCAGCCTGTGCTGACCTCCCAGTTCTGCCACTACCATGCAACTTCCAGCGAGTCATTTACACTCTGAGATTCTGTTTTCTCTATTATTAAGGTGAAAAAAATAATTGTATCTACTTCACACAGTGCTGCTGTGAGAAATAAGTGTGATAATGCACTAAAAGTACTTAACAGAGTTTGGCTTATGTTGTTATTGTTGTTGTGGTTAGGTGTTGTCAAGTCAGGTCTGACTCATAGTGACCCTGTGTACAACAGAACAAAGTACTACTCAATTCTCTGCCAGGCACACAATCTTATTTATGTTTAAGCCCATTGTTGCAGACACCGTATCAATGCATCTAGTTGAGGGTTTTCCTTTTTCTCGTTGACCTGCCACTCTCCCAAACATGATGTCCTTCTCCAGGGATTAGTGAGTGCTTACTAATGCACTTAATATAGTCAGTGCATAAGTCCTTAACTAGTATTATTGATAATATAATCATTATTAATATTCTCCACTTACAAATTGCATGGGTCTAAGATTTATTACCACTCATATAATAACACAGGAAAAGAGATGTGAAGACTATGAATTATTTTGAGCTTAGGGTGGGACCTCTTCAGAGGCAGTGCTACTATTACAAAACTCCACTAGATTAGAAAATAATATCTACCAGAATCTTTACATGATGTGGGCTTACATGTAGTTTTACACTTAGAAGAGGAATTGAGGATTGTCTTCAAGTTGCATTTGCATTCTGAAGCCTAATTGTTAGCATTAGAGTGTATGACTTTTTCAGGTAGTATGGAGAATGAAGCACAAATAGGGAAACAGAATGTTGTCCCACAGAATCTTCACATTTGCACCCTTCCATCAACAACAAATTCTATCCCTGGTGTTCTGTGCCGTACTTTCTCCTGCAATTTCATCTATCCTTATTAAGATTTAAATATTTTTAATTATGTTACAAAGCTTCCTGTTTCCACTTAAAAAATCCTTGAAAGATATACAGAATGAAAATGGAATTAAATACCTAGACACAGGCTATTTTTCTACTCTGTTAAACCACAACAGTATCATCTAAAGCCAAGGCTCTAGTGATAACCTTGGTTGGTTTCATAACAAATTCTAAGAGTAGAATCTCATATTGAAAGATGAACTGAATGAGATAAACATGAGGTAAGTGTCCTCAACCAGACAATAAAGGTGATGGAAAAAGGGGATCTAGAAACAATGTTTACGTCTCATTCAGTCAACATATATTTTTAAGTGACAGACAGGCAGCTTTGACATTGTGAAAGGTGAAATATAGCCTTTTTGGTATCTTAGAGAAGAGATATTCAAATTCCTGTTCAAGCTGCAGATTTATTTTCCCTATAGAAATAAGTAATGTTCCCTTACATATTGGTTTCTGTCAACACTCGTGTTGTAGTTCAATAAATAGAGCTCAAACAGGTTCTTTTATTTCCTAGACAATTGTCCTTTCACACAGAGATTCAGACTCAAACAGAAGGATAAAACACAAGTAATTATTAACACTATCTCTGAGTCTCCAGATATGGAAGACTCTTTAGTGAAAGAGAGGAGTGAAGTGCTCCTGGGTATATATCCAAAGTAATAAAAGTCAACATACCATACAGCTATTTGCTCATCCATGTTTATTGCAGTGCTGTTCACAATAGCCAAGATGTGGATTCAACTTAGGTGTCCATCAACAGATGAATGGATAAAGAAAATGTGTATATTTACACCATGGAGTTTAATTCAGTTAAAGAAAAAGGATGAAATTATGGCATTTGCAGGAAAATGGTTAGAAGTAGAGATCATGATTTTAAGTGAAATAAGCCAGACACAGAAAGAAAAATACCATATCTTTTCTCTCATATGTGGATGCTACATTTCAATATATATTCAATATTTTAATATATATGTGATGAAAGTAGAAGGAGGAATATGGAAGGGCAGAAAAGAGACTGAAGGAGTGAAAGGGCAATAAGGAAGGGTGATAGAGGAAAGGAAGAGAAATATCACAGAGTTTTTCTCAAAGGCAAAATCTAGATTTATATATATGTACATATATATGATGTGCACACACACACAAATAAGACATGCAAGCATAAAGGGGGACCACTGGTTGGGAGAATGAGACAGGAGTGGGAGAAGGGTGTCATCAGAGAACAATGGGGAAGTAAAGATGAGCAATGAATGTACAATGATATTTGTATGGAAATGTCATAATAAAACTCATTAAGTTGTACACTAACTAAAAATAATTCCCAATGAAAGAGAGAGAGTGAGAGAGAGACAGAGAGAGAGAGAGACAGACAGACAGAAGTGCTAACGTTTCTCAGTTCTCAAAGAAGATTCTAATATTTATATTTAAGAGGGAAAAGTGGAATTTTTGGACACAGATAAGTCCTAGAGAAAGCAGAATCCATCCTTACATGGCTAGAGAGTGGACAAAGTTCTTTGTTGGGGGAATTCAGTGGTGCTAAGAGCAGTAGGCCTGCAGCCGTAGCCCTGTGGCATCCAATGCCGTCAGATCTCGGAAGCTAAACAGGGTCGGGCCTGGTTAGTACTTGGATGGGAGAATGCCTGGGAACACCAGATACTGCAGGATTGGGAGAAGGACCTGGCAACCTGCTCCCAATAATCAATCTGCCATTGAAAACCCTATGAACAGCAGAGAAGCACTGACAATAGTGTTTCGCCTATTGTATGTAGGGTCTCTATGAGTCGGATACTGACACGATGGCACCTAACAACAACAACAAGAACAGTAGAGCCCACAGCCATACCACTGTGGCCTCCGATGCTGTCAGATCTCAGAGCTAAGCAGGTTCAGGCAGGTTAGTACTTGGATGGGACACTGCCTGGGAGCACCAGTTGCTGTAGGCTTGGGAGAAGGACCCAGAAACCCACTCCCCAAAAACAGTCACCAAAAACTATGAATAGCAGAGAAGCACCAACAATATTGTTTTGCTTGTTGTACATAGGGTCATCATGAGCAAGATGCTGACTCCATGGCACCTAACAGCAGCAACAAGATCAGTAGAGAGCCATGGAATATGTGTCCTATTGGCCTGGCCTGTCTTGTAATTATAGACACTGGACTTTCTTTCTTTGGAGGCCAGTGGGGTAAATCCTGACTGTATTAGACATGACCAGGCAATCAGAGAGCAATTGGCCCAGTCATTTAGAGAGTAACCAGATTCCTCATTTAGGATCCTGAAAAACATCATAGTTGTTGTATCCAACTACTAAGGCTCCCTAGAGAAAATATTACTAGATGTTTATCTTTGAAATATAGCTAAAGCCAACACTTATATAGTATTCATTATAGCTTATAGTATGTTAGCTTGTCTATCACTATTGCTAAAATACCTGGCAGAACAACTTAAGGAGGAAGGATAGGTTTATTTGGATAAACTTTCAGAGGATCTCAGTCCACAGTGAGAGAAGGCATGGCAACAAGGCCTGTGGTTGAAGACATTACATCATGGTACCAAGAATCAGAGAAAGCTTGGCGGGCACTGAGGATGAGGAACCTTCAAAGGCCCACCCCCAGTCACCTACTTCTCCCAGGTAGTTTCCAACTCTCAAAGTTCCACAGCCTCCCAAAACTGCACCACCAGCTGGGGACCAAGTGTTCAAACACATGAACTTAGGAGACATTTTAGATTTAAACCACAACAAGCAATAACTTCATTGAGCTGGATGTGTGAGGCCTTTAGAGAATAGCCTGATAACAACAACAACAACAGAAAGTCTCTTAAAACGTGGGCTTTTATTGGAGAGTCCTATGTTTTAGGGTGGAAGAAGGACATGGCAATCCACTCCCAAGTCAATCCCGAAACAATCAGCCATTGAAAACCCTATGAGGGTCACTATGTGTCAGACACAACTCATGGCACCTAACAACAACAACAACACGTCCTAGGAATTGGAAACTCTTCTAACACAAAAGGGGGAAAAATTTATCACATGAATAAGATAATACTGTAACGTCTTTATCAAATTTGGGTTTCTAAACACTAAATTCATTATTTTATAGCAATTTATTTTAGGAATATTTAGTTTTTTTTAAAAGACTGTCTCTTGCAGATCAGTTTGATTAAACACAAGTAACCTCAGTCTATGCACAAATGGATGTAATAAGTAACTCAGGATGTGTAGTTTAACCCCCAAGACAATCTGCAGTAATAATAATGTAGTACCATGAATAACAAATGTAAAGAAGTAACATTTCTCATTTATCCTTTATGACACCATTTCTTCCAAGATGGCTTCATCTTAGACCTGTATATTCTGCATTTTCAGTGTTTATTTCTTTACTGATGTTCTAAACCCTGGCCTGAATACAGATTGCACCTCTCATTTTGTACTGCTATCTCTTGGCACCAACTCTCTGAGATATTGACAGATCTCTTGCTGTCCTGTCATTCGCTATGGCTTACAGAGCCTGAGTCAGTTATGTGCATTTAGAGATATCTTTGGGTGCAGACCTGCTAAATCACAAGACATTCTGATGATGAAGTACCTTACCCATTTACGCTTGTATTGAGGAATATCATCCACTTATCTTCAGTGTACTTTTCAAGTAAAGCAAGTTAGAGATTTGTTCCTATGTCGGCCTTTGTGTGCAAGTCCCTTTTCACTCTTGATCATTCTGGCAGCAAATGCATTTGACATTAAGTATGCTGTACACTGTGTCTTTGTCCATAGCATCTCTGAGTATTTGGAAAAATCTCAGTCAATGCTAGAAAAGTAATCATTCTAGCCAAGTTTGAACAGAGCAAACCAGAAAGTCATTTATAGAAAAGTATGCCCAATTATAATAGAATCTGTATGGAATATACCATAGTATTTTATTATTTGGAGAAGGCAGTTCTGAAAGGAAGAAAGTAATCCTGGGACTGAGTAAACACAAGTTTAATCTGCCTTCATACAACTAATGTGTGACCTTGGACAAGTAGCAAATGTTTCTTCCCACAGTTTTTTCAACTATATAATGAAAAGTGGGGCTTGATGCTTTTTAAAATACCCTGTCTATCTTTAAGGCTCTATATTCCCAAGATGTTTTTAGATATTTTCCTTTCATGAAATATCAGAAGTAGAAGAAAATCAAAAGATGGAAGTGAAAACTCAAAAGACAGAATTTACAAGTCATAGTGATGGCTTATGTCCTATCACGAGGTGGTCTTGTGAAAGAGGTGATTGGCTGTCTGCTTACCTCTCCAGAAATATCTGGGTGACACTCTTAACTATTGGAGGTACAAGTCACCTACTAGAAGCCACCTTAAGCCACCTACTAGAAGGCACATAGGGCAGTGGTTATTTATCAGGCTGATTTAAATCCACTAAATGACAGTAAAACTACTATAATAAAAGGGCTTTTGTATGAACTTGAAGATAAACCTGTGCCAAGGCCCTGGTCCAAGTAAAGCATTTAAGTGGCCAAGTGTGGTGGCTGATACAGAATCCAGAATATCAAGTCAGCAATGCTTATCTTTTGAGAGAGGCAGATCCTGGAACTAAATAGTTATAGTGGTCTGGGGAGCAAATATAAATAAATGTACTGACTCTGAAGACCTTGGCACAGACAGTACAATAATGAGTTGTTCTGACAAATCCCCAAAATGTTTCTGTCTCTACTTTTTCCTCGATTTGGCACCTATTTTATCTTATATTGATTTGTTCCTTATTTCCCTTGCAACAAAATTTACCTTCTTGTGGATTTTCAATATTATATTCTTGCCACAAAGACTATTTCTAGTGCCTCTGCCTTCTTCCTAAATGATTGACTACTTTTTCTTCCCTGCCCTCTATTATTCCTCCTTCCAATGAAAACTCAAAACCGAAAATACACATTTAACTATCACAGGATAAAGTAATTATATTTTCCCACTTAGGGAATAAAGGAAAAGATAGGTGTGGAGTTCTGTGTGGACAGTTGTCTTGGTTGTACAAGAGGAACACTACCAAAGGTCCTTCCATCTTGGTCTAGAAGACTATCTCCAAGTGTGTCTTGTACCTGGACTGTTGACAATTGCTCTTCATTTGTCTCCATGCCACTGTGTGTTGACCTACTTCTTCCTACAGCCTCCTGTTTCCAACTCTACACTATGATCAGCTCCATGGGTGTACAGGAGACAAGATGCTCTTCCAAGGAGAGATGCTAAATTCAACCCACAGGATCGTAAGAAACAAAGCCCATATGATTACTGGTACCTCATCCTTAGAATACATTTTCCTTTTTAGCATTTAAATTCTATCCAATATCTCCTAACTTGAGGTTCCTTTCCCTTTCAAGGGCTAAGTTGTTTCTTACTGATACATTATAGAGCACCTTATCATCACCAAGGTAAATGTTCCTCAAATGTGTAATGGTGAGAGGCCTTGTAGGAGGAAGAAATCACATCACCAAACAAAAAGCTAGAGAGAGCTTGTATAGGACTAAATTCAGAATTTTAAAACAATACTCTCATGGAAACTGTCTAAGGTCCCACAGAACTGCCTTAATCCCTTCCTAGGGCATCATCCCCAATGACCTAAGGACTTTCCATTAGGCTCCACCTTATTTTATTTAATCAAATTAGTTATTTAATTAACTTTTTTTTGAAATAGCTCAGTTTTGCTTTGAATTCACAATCTGCTGCAAAATGCAATGGCTTTTTCTTTTTTTTCCTTTTTCTTTCTTTTTTTTTGGGGGGGTGGGGGTCGGGGGTCATTCCTGGGAGTCAAACCTAAGGCCCTGTACACGCTGGGCAAGTGCTCTGCCACTGAGTTATATCTCCAGGCCAGCTAGGCCCCATTTATCTAAGGTGACATGCTGCCTCTGTCCTGGGGACGAAGCTTCCAGTACATAGCTCTTGGAGGATAAGCTATGCAAACCATAGCAGAAATCATGATTTTTGAAAAATTGATATTGAATTGATTTTTTTCTCTTGATTCTTATCAAAAATTAAACTATATTAAATCAGTTACCTCCAGTCAATTCACTACATGTCTTTTAGTATTGTGTTTTTAAACCTATAGTTTGCCCCCGTCCAAATTCTATATTTTATGAATAAGAAAAACACAGTTTTAGCTCAGTTGGTAGAGTGCTGCTTTGCAATTTCTGAGGACCCAGGTTCAATCCCTAACACGATAAAAATAGGAGAAGGCTGTGGTAATCTACCCCCAAAGTAATCCTGAAATAAGTAGTCAATGAAAACCCTATGAAGGTTGCTATGAATCAGACCCAACTCACTGGCACCTAACAAAAACAACAATTGACATAAATTTATAAAGCCAATTTACAGAAGAAAATGGACAGTGTCCCAGATGTTCTAGTTTTATATTTTCCATTAAATGCATGAAATAATTTGTCCCTTGTTTGCTAGATGTTTATGTAAAAATTACATACATCCGTTAAATACATTTCAATCTTGATGTTGAGAATTCTTTCATATTTGAACCAGTACAATAATTCCATCAGAGTACAGTAGCCATCAATGCCATGATGACCTCTTAGAAATAGTAGCTAACATTTACACAGATTGTACATTCATAAAGAGTTTTCACAGTCATAATGACATTGTAATCCCGCTCTAACCATAAAATGTTGATTTAAAGTAGTAGTTCTATTTTATAGATGAAGACAGCAAATTTCCCAGAGTAGAAACCTGGCCATTGCTCAAGTAAACTGACTTTATGTTCAGGTAGACCTTGTTTTGGCTTGGGATCCATTGAAATTCCACTGTAAACTAGAAAATGTGTTCCTACTTTCATCCTAGAGTGCTTTGAGAAAGAAGAGCTCTAAAGGGCAAGAAGCCAGGGCACAACAGGACTTCACATTTCTATCCCAACCAACCTACCTGAACAAGCATGCATGTGTGCTTATGAATAAACTTTAATAAAGTGGTGCTTGTAATAGTGGACCCCCAAATGTCTACCATTTATGATGTCAAATCCCACATTGTGGAGCCTTCTTTCTGAAATTTTAAACTGGGTTTGAGTAAATCCAATTTATAGTTCCTAATAAATTCTTCCCCCACACGTCTGTCAGTTTGCCCCACTGTGGGGGTTTGCGTGTTATGCTGAGGCTGAGAACTCTGCCATTGTAACCTCAGACATGAGCAAGTTTACCCATAGTGGACAGGTATTCAGCTGAGCTTCCAGACTAAGACAGACTAGGGAGTAGGACCTGGCGAGCCACTACTGAAACAACAAGCCATTGAAAACCCTATGGGTAGCAAAGAAACACCGTCAGATATAGTGCCGGAAAATGAGGCCCCCAGGTTGGAAGGCACTCAAAAGGCTACTGGGGAAGAGTTGCCTCCTCCAAGTAGAGTCTACCGTGATGACAGAAATGGAATAAAACCCCAGGGTGCTCAACTTGCTGATGTGGCATGACTCAAAATGAGGAGAAACAACTGTAAACATCCATTAATAATTGGAACATGGCATGTACGTAGTATGAATCTAGGAAAATTAGAAATTGTTAAAAGAGAAATGGGGCACATAAACATTGACATTCTAGGCATCAGTGAGCTAAAATGGACTGGCATAGGCCATTTTGAGTTAGATAATCATATGGTCTACTATGCTGGGAATGATAAACTCAAGAGAAATGGGGTTGCATTCATCATCAAAAAAGACATTTCAAGATCTGTCCTGAAATACAATGTTGTCAGTGATAGAATAATATCCATATGCCTACAAGGAAGGCCAGTTAATATGACTATTATTCAAATTTATGCACCCACCACGAAGGCCACAAACGAAGAAAGGGAAGACTTTTATCAGCTTCTGAAATCTGAAATAGATCAAACATGCAATCAAGACATACTGATAATCACTGGTGACTGGAATGCAAAGGTTGGAAACAAAGAAGAAGGCTCAGTAGTTGGAAAATATGGTCTTGGTGACAGAAACGAAGCTGGAGATTGCATGATAGAATTTTGTCAGACCAATAACCTTTTCATTGCAAATACATTTTTTCAACATCATAAACGGAGACTATACACATGGACTTCACCAGATGGAACATACAGGAATCAAATTGACTACATATGTGGAAAGAGACGATGGAAAAGCTCTGTACAAAATGTCAAAACAAGACCAGGTGCTGACTGTGGATCAGACCATCAACTTCTCATATGCAAGTTGAAACTGAAGCTGAAGAAAATTAGAACAAGCATAGGAGAGCCATGGTATGACCTTGAGTATATCCCACCTGAATTCAGAGACCACCTCAAAAATAAGTTTAATGAATTAGACACAAATGATAGGAGACCAGAAGAGTTGTGGCATGATATAAAAGATATCATTCAAGAAGGAAACAAAAAGTTCTTAAAAAGACAAGAAAAAAAGAACGGACCAAATTACATGTCAAAAGAGACAGTAGAACTTGCCCTTGAACATCCAGCAGCCAAAGTAAAAAGAAGACATGATGAAGTTAAGGAACTAAACACAAGATTTCAGAAGCCAGCTCAAGAAGACAAAACCAAATATTATAATGACATGTGCAAGGAGCTGGAGGCAGAAAACCAAAAGGGAAGAACACGCTCTGTGTTTCTCAAGCTTAAGGAAGTAAAGAAAAACTTCTAGACTCGAGTGGCAGTAGTGAAAGACTGTACAGGGAAAATATTAAATGATGCAGGAAACATCAAAAGAAGATGGGAAGAATACACAGAGTCATTCTACAAGAAAGAATTGGTAGATGACCAACCATTCCAAGAGGTTGCATATGAAGAGGAACCAATGGTGTTGAAGGACAAAGTGGAAGCTGCCTTGAAGGAACTGGCGAAACACAAGGCTGCAGGAATTGATGGGATACCAATAGAGATGTTTCAACAAACGGATGCAGCACTGGAGGTGTTAACACGTTTATGCCAACAGATTTGGAAAACAGCTACTTGGCCAACTGATTGGAAGAGATCCATGTTTGTGCCTATTCCCCAAAAAGGGGATCCAACTGAGTGTGCAAACTATTGGACAATATCATTAACATCACACACCAGCAAAATTCTACTACAGATCATTCAGAAGTGACTGCAGCAGTATATAGACAGGGAATTACCAGAAAATCAAGCAGGATTCAGAGAGGGCGGGGAACCAGGGGCATCATTGCTGGTGTCAGGTGGATATTAGCTGAAAGCAGAGAATATCGGAAAGATGTCTATCTATGTTTTATTGACTATACAAAAGCATTTGATTGTGTGAATCATAACAAATTATGGATAACACTTCGGAAAATGGGAATACCAGAACACCTAATTGTGCTCATGAGAAATCTGTACATGAACCAGGAGGCAGTTGTTTGAATAGAACAAGGAAACACTGAGTGGTTTAAAGTTGAGAAAGGTGTGCGTCAGGGCTGTATACTTTCACCCTATCTCTTCAATTTATATGCTGAGCAAATAATTAGAGAAGCTGGACTTTATGAGGAGGAAGATGGCATCAAGATTAGAAGAAGACTCATTAACAACCTCCGTTATGCAGATGACACAACTCTGCTTGCTGAAAGTGAAGAAGATTTAAAACATTTACTGACGAAGATCAAAGATCATAGCCTTCAATATGAGTTACGACTAAACATCAACAAAATAAAAATCCTTATGACTGGGTCAGCACGCAATTTCACATTAAATGGAGAAAAGATTGAGGTTGTCCAAGATTTTGCTTTACTTAGGCTCTGTAATCAACACCCGTGGAAGCAGCAGTCAAGAAACCAAAAGACGCATTGCTCTAGCAAAAGCTGTGGCAAAAGATCTCTTTAGAGTATTGAAAAGCAAAGATGTCACATTGAAGACAAAGGTGCATCTGACTCATGCCATGGTATTTTCAGTGGCATCATATGGTTGTGAAAGCTGGACATTGAACAAGAGAGACAGAAAAAGAATTGATGCTTTTGAATTGTGGTGCTGGAGACATCTATTGAATATACCATGG
>VMDO01015571.1:0-50745 GCA_007922755.1 Pedetes capensis
AGTACCTGGATGGGAGACCACCTGGGAACACCAGAAGCTGTAGGCTTGGGAGAAGGACCTGGCAACCCCCTCCCAAAAATCAATCTGCCATTGAAAACCCTATGAACAGCAGAGAAGCACTGACAATAGTGTTTCCCCTGTTGTACAGAGGGTCGCTATGAGTCGGATACCGACTCGACGGCACCTAACAACAACTAACAACAATATGGGTTACAGTTTGGTTTGGTAGGTTAAAAGGAGCTATAAAACTGATTACAGAGGGTCCTCGGCACCCGCCCACCATCCCTTCTGGAAGGCTGGTCATGTTCTGATCAGCTCAAGTGCTGAGAACTTTCTTCCTATAATAAATAATGAACAAGCGTTGGGTGCAGTGGCGCACGCCTGTAATCCCAGCGGCTCGGGAGGCAGAGGCAGGAGAATCGCAAGTTCAAGACCAGAGGCAGTCTGCATAACTTAGTAAGACCCTGTCTCAAAAAGTAAAAAAACAAAAAAAAAAGGGCTGGGGGTGCAGCTCAGTGGTCCAGCACTTGGAAAGCATGCAGGCGTGAAGCCCTGGGTTCAACCCCCAGTACCGCAAAAAAATAATAATAAATAAATTAATTAATTAATAATAATAATGAACATGTATTTAGTGGTCCGGCACCACACTGAGTGGCTAATGGAGGCACACGTGTGCCACTCACATACATGCCAAGTTCCTTATTGAATTCAATTGTTCTGCTTTCCTCCTCCCTTCACTTTTAGTATTAGAATATATCTTGTGTGCCATCATGACCTTATGATATACATACGTATGTTGTTAGTTGCCATTGAGTTGGGTCCAACTCATAGTGACCCTATGTACAACAGAACGAAACACTCCCCAACATTGTGCCATGCTTGGCACTATTGTCAGTGTTTCTTCCTGCTATTCATTGGGTTTTCAATGGTCAATTGTTTCAGGGGTGAATTGCCAGGTCCTTCTCCCTAGTATATACATTAAAAAAGCAAAAAGCAAAAACAGAACAAAACAAAAAACCCGAGACCATGAACACAGCACAGGACAGGTCTTTACTGCTTGAAATCAACGTGCAAACGGATGCTTTCCCCTTTGTTCCACCCAGAAGCGTCAGGGTCACTGGTAAGCGTGACGTCTCATATCGCTTTTAGCATGGTGATCGAGTACACAGCAAGGGGTAGAGGACCAGACCAGAATTCTTTAGAAAATATTGGTTGAGGACGAAAATGCTCAAGCACGGAGCACTCTGCGTGCTGAGGTACCGCTGTGTTATCGTTACTATTAAACAACCCTCTGTAGTCCCTATGTTACAGCCTAACTTTGTTCCTATAGCAATTCAGGAAAGCAACAGATCGTACCTTTTCGGGTTTCGGTAGCTTTGGCAGTCTCGGCGGCTGGGCGGCTCTGGGTGCTGATGACTTACTCTGCCTCACGAGGACAGCCCGCATGGAGTTTCTCTGATGGGTGTGCTCATAGTCACCCATGTGCCAGGCCAGAAACCCACGACTGTATCGTCCTTGCTTATCCAGGACAAAAGGCTTCGGCTGCCTGAAATGGGAACATACAGGTTGGTTCTCAGAAGGAAGAGGTTCAGAAACAAGACTACGAGTCTTCACGCAGGTGAGATGTGTCTGTTTCTCTTATGATCTGAGGCCATCTCTGGTGATGTGGCATGGGAAAACCAAAGACCCAGCCCATAGGCCAGCTTCCTGAGAAGGTTCTGGACTCTTCCCCACTCCACATGACTGCACGTCCAGCTTGTGGAGATGTGAGGAACTCCCCTCCCCGGGGACTTGCCACCCTTGAGGAAGGCCCTCCTGACTTCTAGCTGCTCTTGGGGTCCTGCCACAGCTGTGCCTGAAAGACCCTGGAGTGGAAGGTAGCATATCAAAGCTGGGACCTCAAGTCCCAGGAATTCTCAAGGACATGGCCTGCTGAATTTGAGATCTTGTGGGCACTCAGGAAAATACTACCAGTTCTATGCTTCCAAACTCTGGCTTTAGACAGCATTTTAGAGGAAAGTTCTAGGCTTCATCCTCTTTCCCCAGTGAGAGCCTTGGTTTGTTGTTATTGTTTTTGTTAGGTGCCATTGAATTGAGTCCAACTCATGAGTCCAACCCTTATAATGTTTTCAATGGCTGATTGCTTCAAGATTGTTTCAGGAGTGGACTGCCATGTCCTTCTCCCATTTCTGCAATGCTGGGGATCGAACCCTGGGTCTCTGCACAGAGCAGCACTCTACCAACTGAGCTAAATCCCAGTCCCAGATCCTTGGTTAGGTTCCAAAAACATTAAATCAGAACATTATCTCAGCCCTGTTTTTCCATTGTAAAGAGCCAACTCTAGGGAGCAGACAGAAATAGGGCTGTGAGGTAAGGATTTGCCACCTTGTTTGAAAGACTAGGCTCAAGAGCATCCTTTAGGATCTCTTACTCATCACCCTTTAACCTGTCTGCTAGAGTCCCTGGTGACTGCTGAGTTCCCATTCTAGAATCTCAGTTTTATAGGATCCTAAGTAGGTTAGTCAGCTTTCTGGTACTCTAACAAATACCCAAGGGAATCAACATATAGAGAGAAAAGGTTGGTTTTGGCTCCTGGTTTCAGAGGTACCAGTCCATAATTGGTTGGCCCTTGCTGATTTTAGACCTATGACAAAGCAGCAAATCATGCTGGGGGGGGCATGTGACAGAGCAAAGCTGCTCACCTCAGGACCAGAATGTGGAAGAGAGCAAGAGGAAGGGATTAGGGATCCACGGTTCCCTTCAAGGACACACTCACCCCCAAGGACCTGAAGACTTCCCCTCTAACCTCTTACAGGCTCCACCACCTCCCAGGGGCACCCAGCCTCAGAGCAAGGCACTAATACATGGCCTTAGAGGGGCAGTCCAGATCTAAACTGTAGCAGCACATTCTTTGGACCAAGATTTGTGGCAGGTCTCCATTGCTCATTCAAGAACATCCAAGCATTCACTATACCCCGTGCACAACACAAGAGAGTCAAGCTTTGAGACAAAACCCCTGCAGTCACAGAGCTCATATGGCAGCAGGGGACCCATGATAAACAGATAACTGAGTGTTTGTGCGGGAAGCCCTGTGGAGCACACGGGGCCAAGGAGGACTAGCATCCCCTGGGCATGCTGGCTCCAGGGGGCCTCAGGAGAGGAGGAGGTGCTGTGTGCGCAGAGCCAGAGAAGGAACCCCCCTGGACCCGTAGATGCCCTGCCCAGCCATAGGGCTTCAGCACCCTCAGCTGACACTGCAGGTGAGAGTTGGAACTTGGCACAGCACCCAGGGGGTGGGAGCAGCATTTTTATGTTCTGTTCCATTGAGCGATCTGGCCATGGTAGACCCTTCTGGCCTGCTTCCTCACCCGTCCCCCGTCTGTGACACACACAGGCCATCACATCCATGAGCCAAAGAGACCACACCCACAGACCCTGTCCCTCAGTTTGAGCTGCCCCAACCCCCCCCAGCAAACTGCATCCAACGTGGGGCTTTAAACGGCACTTTGGACTGAAGACACAGCTTAGTGGTAGAGAGCTTACTCCACCATTCCTGAAGTGCTCCCCAAATTGAATCATTGTGAAAATGAAATGGAGGCTCATAGTTTACAGGAAAATTTGTGTCTCCACTCTTTGGCCCCTTCTCCACACCCTGCACTTGCCTTGTGGTGCCATTGCTTCTGGGTCAGATCTCAGTCAACAGAAACCTGCTTTCTAGCTGCTGAACCAAACCTTCTCTTCTAGGACTTTCTGATATGACTTCCCAGCAGCATTTCTGATGCATGACATGGTCCTTCTCCAGAGAACCCTTTTTGTTTGGACTTCCAAAGTTCTTAGCTCTACATCTCTCCTCAGATTATTTCAACTGCATTTCTTTTAGAAGAATTCTCTTATTCTTTTTGTTCTTTTCCCATTGTTGTTCTCTAGAACTCTGCCCTTGATTCTCATCTTTTCATACACTGTCACCCACCTCCCAACCGGGAAATAGTATTTATATCCAGGTATCCAATGAACATCAATATTGTTGTTAGGTGCCGTCAAGTCAGTGTCCAACTCATAGCGACCCTATGTACAACAGGTGAAATACTATCATTAGTGCTTCTCTGCTATCCATAGGATTTTCAGTGGCTGACTGCTTTTCGGGAGTGGGTTGCCGGGTCCTTCTCCCAAGCCTACAGCACCTGGTGTTCCCAGGAAATCTCCCATCCAAGTACTAACCAGGCCCGACCCTGCTTAGCTTCCGAGATCTGACGGGATCGGATGCCACAGGGCCACGGCTGCAGGCCATACGTCAACATACTGATATGTAAAATGTTTACTTTGAGTGCTATAATGTAGACAGCTTATCAGTACCAGGATATCTCATAGGTGATAATAATAATACTTTCTAGCATTTATTGATCTGTTTGAAGGTCCAGACACTTTGGTTGTTTGTATGTATTACCTCTAATCTTAATAATAATCCCATTTCTTTGGTTTTATTTCCCACATTTTTTAGATCTAAGATCAAACTGCAAAATGCAGAAAAGGTAGAAATTAAAAGTTGTCACATTTCCAACTAATGCAATCATTTCATTTATAAAAGGGAGATAATAGTTGTTGTTGTTAGGTGCTGTCGAGTCGGTATCCGACTCATAGCGACCCTCATAGGGTTTTCAATGGCTGACTGTTTCAGGATTGCCTTGGGAGTGGATTGCCAGGCCCTTCTCCCATTTTTGCAGTGCTGGGAATTGAACTCGGGACCTCAGAGACTCCAGCGCAGCGCTCTACCAACTGAGCTAAATCCCAGCCCTTAACAGTTGTTGTTAGGTGCTGTCAAATCAGTGTCTGACTCACCAACCCTACATACAACAGGTGAAACAGTATTGTTAGTGTGTCTCTGCTATTCACAGGGTTTTCAATGGCTGATTGTTTTTTAGGACTGGGTTGCCAGGTCCTTCTCCCAAGCCTACAGTATCTGGTGTTCCCAGGCAATCTCCCATCCAAGAACTAGCCAGGCCTGACCCTGCTTAGCTTCCCAGATCTGACAGGATTGGATACCACAGGGATATAGCTACAGGCAAGGAGATAACAATATACTGGTCTTATTCTTTAAGTATTAAATGAGTTAATACTTACAAGGCACTTAAAACAGTGAGTAGCCTGACGTAAAACTTCAAAATCTTTTGCTATTTATGAGTATTGAAGGCTGTGTCTTATCTTCCCATCTCTCTATTTCTCCCCCAGCAGCCACCTCTAAGGCACCCCCTCTTTCTTGTGTTTGCTATCTGGGTCAATGACATAACCATATACTAGCCACCCAAAAGATACATATCAGAATTACCTCCCTCTCCTTCTCCTCCTCCACCCTTCACGTTTAGCGGTTTGCCACGTCTCCAGGAGTCTTTCTCTAAGCTCTCTGACTACGCCACTTCTGCAATTCAGCCTTGGTCATCAGGATTATTGCAACGCCACTTGACTTATTGCCCCTGCTTCTGTCTCTGCTCCATCTGCTCAGCACGCTTTTTTCTTTTTCTTTTTAATCTTTTTTTTTTCGATACTAGGGGTTGAAGGGGGCTGGGATTTAGCTCAGTTGGTAGAGCGCCTCTCTGCACTCTCCGAGGTCCTGAATTTGATTACCAGCACCTCAAAAAATGGGAGAAGGACGTGGCAACCCACTCCCAAGGCAATCCCAAAACAATCTGCCTTTGAAAACCCTATGAGGGTCGCTATGAGTTGGATATGACTCGATGGCACCTAATAACAACAACAACAGGGGTTGAAAGTGCTGGACCACTGAGCTACACCCCCAACCCATTTTGTTACTTTTTGAGACAAGGTCTTGCTAAATTACTCAGACTGCCTCTGGTCTGAATTTGTAATCCTGCTGTCCCTGCCTCCTGAGTCGCTGGGATTACAGGCATGCGCCACCACGCTCAGCTCTTTTTAATCTTTTATTAGTATTTTGATTTTATATATTTTGGGAATACAGAGTGATAATCCAACTCATATTTACAGCCTGCAACTATCAAACCAGGATTATTGATACTTCCATTTTAAACATTTTACAAAACTTTTTTGACTGACATGTAATGATAATTGTACCTATTTTTGAGATATAGTTTGATTCTTTTTAAAACTGCATCCAGTTTTGCGGGGTTCATCATGGGATTTTCCTAGAATTACATCCTATATATTGCACTTGTTCTCTCCCGCTTTGCCCCTCTATGCTGAGCAGTTTTCTTCACCAAATACCTGCCACGTAGTTTTTCTAACACATAGATAGGATGTCACTTCCTTACTTTAAAATTTTAAAACAACAGTTTATCGCCTACTGAAATTAAGCACAAGTCCTTCAGTGTGGAATTTAAATCACCACACAATTTGGTTCCCTATACAATTCCAGCCTTGCTTCCAAACACTGCCCCTCCATACACACACACACCAGTCCCCTATGTTCCTGCCATCCCAGGCAGCCACTCGTTCCTCAGCACATCACTGAGCTTCAAACTCCACCCCTTGGCTCCTTCAGTTCCTTTGGCTGGAATCCATTTACTGCCTCCCTCTCCCAGTTCTCCGTCAGATTTCCCAGGGAGCCTTAGAGATACAGCCCAGGTGTTATCTCTCCAAAAAAGCATTCCTCAAAGCCTGCGCACAATTATTCCCTCTTCTTTTCCCCCCACAAGACATTGCTCATTACTGTTGCACTTGGCTTTGTCACTTTGACTGCCCTCCTCAGTAAGTCTGTGAGTAAAGGGGAAGAACTGTTTTGCCGTTTTGTTTTTTGGTTGTTGTTGTTGCTTTTGTTTTTGTTGGCAATCCTGGGAATGAAACCCAGGGCCTCACACATGCTAGGCAAGTGCTCCACCACTGAGCTACATCTCCAGCCCCATTTCTTACTTTTTAGTCTCTTCAGTGTCTGCAGTTTCTACCATAGAATGCATCTTAAGCCCATGTTGCTTCCATCTGTAAAAACACCTCCAGTGAGAGAGCCTGTGACTATATACAATACGGGAATTGGAAGGCAGTGGCAGGGATTTTAAATTTACCGTCTCCCTTAGTATTTGAATTATTTTTATAATACGGCAATGTTGGAATTTTCCTTAAAAATGGTTGGTTCCTTGAGAAATGACCAAAATTTTCCTAACAGCCTGGACAACAGAGAAGTGGCTGAGAAGATAAAATAGACTTCAGCCCTCAGTGAGTAAATGCCTGGCAGGCCCTCGCTTATGTGAGCGTCTAAAACCAAGGCCCCAAGCTCAACTTTCACGTGGACGCGCCTGCCAGAACAAACACTCTGGGTCCTGAATTGGGGCCGCGACAGGTGGGGCTCTGCCGGACCTTCAGGGTTCCACCCATGTGACTCCATCCTGGCCCAGCCACTTTGATTCATGACCCAACTCGATGAATCCCTGGTGTGTTCAGGAACAAACCGGCTTGATGTTTGCTTACGCTGGTTAATCCCTCTGGTTGTCCTGGAATACTGAGGACCCAGCATGGACCCTTTCTCTTCTGTTAGCAGCCTGACCACATCTTACGGGCTCTGCCCAGTGGACTAAACATAGTTCTAATAAGTGGTAAAATGCCTGTTGTCTTGGATCCCAAAGTTAAATTTAAAAAAAGAAAAAAATCCCAGTTTGTTTAAGTTCCAGTGCGTCAGTCTAGTTGCCCAATCTACACCACAGGAACCAGTTATCCACTTCAGTTCCAAAGAGAGAATTAAGTGGAAATTTCCCTTTGGCCTTTGCATCTTCCTCGCAGGATCCTAAGGTGATATGACTGTGTATTTGCTCGTGTTTCTCGCCCGTGCAGAGGTCAGGACCGGCTCTAGGCTGGGATCTCCAGGCAGGGCGACCTGCCTCCTCAGCCAGCCAGCTCCTCCAGTGTTTGCTTTCTCAGAGTGTCCTCGGCGTCTGCTCTTTCCATTTCCAGAAGCGCTAAGAAGCCGCTGGTGGCACATGGAAATTTTTGAGAAACACATTTAGAACCATTTGGCAGGCTCTGCGTTGTGCGAGAGAACAAGCCTTGCCCTGCTATTTTTCTCCTTGGAACATTTGCAAGGAAAAGAGGCCTCTGGTTTTTGGAGGATCTTTTTGCACTGAGGGTGCAAGCCACGCCTACAGGCAGATTTTTCCAGGGAATCACAAGGCGGCTTTAAAGCTGTGGTTCTTCCTACTTTCAGCCTGCCTCCTGCATAGGTGGAGGGGCTGCTGCCCACCCAGATAGCCTCATATGAGGAAAGACCGCAGAGACTCTGGTGGCCTGGAGCAAATTCCCCCCCACACCTCCCTAGGGCTGCCATTAACTGGCTTCCTGGGGCCAGGCTGGCAGGCACCTATGGCACCACAGAGCGTCCTCAGCAGAACAGGTTTTGAAGGTGTAGAGCCAGAGAACCGGGAGATTGTGGGTGCTGAAGCTCTGCGCTCCACACATCCTAATGGACTTAAGTCCCCCCTCGTCTCTTCCAGTTGGTCCCCCGCCTCTCCCTGCCTCCCTGGAGTCATACAGGGTTATGTTGGGTCTCATTTTCTAAACATTCCCTCTTTATCCTCTGGGATAACACTTAATGGATCCCGGATCAATAGCCTATTAGCAGAGATGATTAAAAACATGAAATCATCTTAATATTTTATATTTGGACAGCCTAAAGGAAAATATAACTGTATTCAGCACTTATTAATAGGTGTTGTTGTTGTTAGGTGCCGTAGAGTCGGTATCCGACTCATAGCGACCCTCGTAGGGTTTTCAATGGCTGACTGTTTTGGGATTGCCTTGGGAGTGGATTGCCAGGTCCTTCTCCCATTTTTACAGTACTGGGAATTAAACGCAGGACCTCAGAGACTGCAGCACAGCGCTCTACCAACTGAGCTAAATCCCAGCCCCAATATCTAAATGCTAATGGAGTTTATCTTAGGATAGTTGTTGCCCAGTGGACAGAGAAAGAGACATAAAGAAGACATAGATAGGTAGATAAAGATAAATATAGATATAGATATAGACATATAGATATATAGATACATAGATATATTTTTTCTTCTGAGACAGGGTCTTGCTGTGTGGTCCAGGCCGGCCTGGAATTCACTATTTAGAGCAGGTTGCTCTTGAATTTACATTAATCCTCCTGCCTCTACCTCTTGGATACTGGGATTGCAGGTGTGCACCACCATGCCCAGCCCAAGAAGATAATTTTTAATAACCAAAATCCTGAGGGGCTTACAGAGATTTGTCAAAAAGGCATATGTTCTGGCTTCAGGATGCTGGGGAAACTGGGGTTCTTTGAGTGGTAACTTAACCCGTTTGAAAGAAAGGTCTAAAGTAGTATTCAACTGACTAATAAGGACATGTTGAGGCAATGACTCACCTCAAGGGTCCAGAAGCTATCTATATATAAAACTGTTCCTCTTCTCCAGATCTTATGCAAGAACATCTACCTAGCATGTGTTCAACCATTTTTATGAGGTCCCTGGGAAACCATACACAGAGCTATTTTTGTTAAGTGCCATCAAGTTGTTTCCAACTCATAGTGACCTTTACAGGTTTTCCAATGGCAGATTGCTTCGGGATTGCCTCAGGAGTGGATTGCCATGTCCTTCTCCCATTTTTGCAGTGCTGGGAATTGAACCCAGGACCTCAGAGACTGCAGAGCAGCGTTCTACCAACTGAGCTAAATCCCGGCCCCCCAGAGCTATCAGTGATGTAATATTGACACATGGCAAAAGGCACACATTAGGATGTGAATAAACAATTGCTTATTTACTGCTGTTCCTATAAATGAGAAAAATGGAACCTAAGAGGTTAAGCACAATAAACTTTCAAGGATGGTCAAGATGAAATGCGGAAGATAATTTTTATACCTGCTCGACTCTTTCATTCTTGCTGAGCAGTTTCCTCTGTCCCCAAATACAGAAAATGTCTACAATCTGTTTTCACATCATTAACAATTTCCAAAAAGGAATTTATGAGATGGGTCTGCATACCCACAGACACAAATGATCTTACAAAAGTAGGTAGGCATCATGTACATTGACACACAAAAACTGCAGAATCTCACATTACTATCCTGGCTCAAGAACAAAAATGAAATTTCTTCCCAAAGAAGTGTTTGGGAAAGCAGAAGCCATCTTCCCAAAGGCCAGGGTGACTATTTCAGGCATATGAACAGTGCTCTAATGCTACTTTTACAAGGCAGAAAGAGATCATGAAATGAGCCGATATTTATTTTTCTTTTCGGAAGGAAAGGAAAACTACAGGCTCTACTCATATCAAAGGATTGTGCTATTCTGTGCACTATACGCACATATGCTGGGATTTAGCTCAGTGGGTAGAGCACTGCGCTGCAGTCTCTGAGGCCCCGAGTTCAATTCCCAGCACCGCAAAAATGGGAGAAGGGCCTGGCAATCCACTCCCAAGACAACCCTGAAACAGTCAGCCATTGAAAACGCTATGAGGGTCGCTATGAGTCAGATACCAACTCGACGGCACCTAACAACAACAACATATGCACATATCCTTCAAACCTCAGCTTGGGGTGATTTGGGTTTGACTTATTGTTTTTATCTCCCAGGAAACACAACCACATTATTTGAAAGGCTAGTTAAATGTTCTCCTGCTATACTGAAGTAGAGGCTGGGATTTAGCTCAGTTGGTAGAGTGCTGCGCTGCAGTCTCTGAGGTCCCGAGTTCAATTCCCAGCACCGCAAAAATGGGAGAAGGACCTGACAATCCACTCCCAAGGCAATCCTGAAACAGTCTGCCATTGGAAAACCCTGTGAGGGTCGCTATGAGTCAGATACTGACTCGAGGGCACCTAAGAACAACATACTGAAGGCTGGGGTTTAGCTCAGTTGGTAGAGCTGCTCCACATTCTCTGAGATGTTGGGTTCAATCCCCAGAACTGCAAAAATGGGAGAAGGACCTGGCAGCCCACTCCTGAAATAATCAGCCATTGAAAACCCTATGAGGAGGCAGAGGCGGGAGGATCACAAGCTTGAGACCAGAGGCAGTCTGTGCAACTTAGCAAGACCCATTTGAAAAAGTAAAAAAAAGTGGGCTGGGGATGCAGCTCAGTGCTCCAGCATTTGCAGAGCATGCAGGTGCAAGGCCCTGGATTCAACCCCCAGTACCGCAAAAAAAAAAAAAAAAAAAGAAAAGAAAACCCTATGAGGGTCGCTATGAGTCGGAACCAACTCAACGGCACCTAACAACACTGAAGTAGAGAGTTAATTGAAATGAGATATGTCTCCCATTACCCTAAGTGAACGCGTCTTCATTAATTTGCCAGATTGCCTCCCCTGAGCTCCAGAATGGGAACAGTGCTGTCCTTGCCATGACGTCACCAGCACATTGCTGTTGGCCCTTCTGGGCTCCAGCTGGGCTTCTTGTTCCTGGGCTGTGTAATCTACTCCAACCAGTCTCCTAGCAGAAGAACATGCTGCAGAAAGGTAACTGTTGCCAGAAGTTCGTCAGCAATGCAGAAATCCACAGAGGTGTTTATTGGTTATGATTAGATTTTTAGATGATTTATATGAAGTGACTGTGGCATCGGGGTCTCTCACGTATCTGGTCTGAGGTGGTTGTCCAGAAACACAGTTTATTAGATTGTCCAGGGTCAGCTATTGGGAGTATAATTCCTGATATCACCAGAGACAATGGAGATCTTATATAAGACACTCAGCAGGTTCTGCCCCTTTGAGCAGTGGAGGGTTTTCTTCATGGCGCTGCTGCCTGGACCTCACTTGCTTATTTCTGTGACTATCAGAGAGCAACACAGGAAGAGCCTGATATCTATTTCAGCTGCTTAAGAGCAAGCAGGGTGAAGTTGGTTGGGATGCTATAGCAGTGTTGACTCATTTGTGGGGGCAGCATGTTTATCCAGATGGTAAATATCAATCTTCATGAACTAAAGTTAAAGCTGGTACAATTTATTTTTACTTTGAAAAAATGAAGCATATGCAATAATAGACAAAGTAATATAAGGATCCCCAGTACTCATCAATTGACTACAAAATTGTCAATTTATAGCCATTCTTATTTCATCTCTATCTTACTCACTAATCCTCCCCCAAGACATCATGACTTTCTAGTATAAAATATTAAAACTCTTTTCTTATTTCTTTTTATTTTTTCACTACTGGGACTTGAACCCACAGCCTCACAGATTCTAGGCAAAGGCTCCACCACTGAGCCACATTCCAGCCTCTGTTGTGTTTTCTTAAGTGAAACTATGAATGCATCAATGTTTATGTACCTGCACATGTATCTGTTGTTGTTAGGCGCCGTCGAGTTGGTGTGTGATTCATAGCGACAGGCAAAACACTATCGTCAGTGCTTCTCTACTGTCCATAGGGTTCTCAACGGCTGACTGTTTTTTGGGAGTGGGTTGCTGGGTCCTTCTCCCAAGGCTACAGCACCTGGTGTTCCCAGGTAGTCTCCCATCCCAGTACTAACCAGGCCTGACCCTGCTTAGCTTCAGAGATCTGATGGGATTGGATGCCTCAGTAGTACGGCTGCAGGCATGTGTATCTGTGATGTCTATTAATCCACTGTAGTTATTGCCCTTTTTATCCTGTTTCTGGCCAGTGGAAATCTCTTCAGTGTTGCCCTCTGCCCCTCAGATAGGACTTCAATGGTCCTTGGCAGCCTCCTTGCTTCCTGGTCTGGCCAGAAGTTCCAGACCATCTTTTTACTTCCTTCTCCAGAGCTAGAGGTAACCATTTCTCTGTTGTTGTTGTTGTTGTTGTTGTTGTTAGGTGCCGTCAAGTCGGTATCTGACTCATAGCGACCCTCATAGGATTTTCAATGGCTGACTGTTTTGGGATTGCCTCAGGAGTGGATTGCCAGGCCCTTCTCCCACTTTTGTGGTGCTGGGAATTGAACCCGGGACCTCAGAGACTGCAGTGCAGTGCTCTACCAACTGAGCTAAATCCCAGCCCTAACCATTTCTCTAAGAAGCCCCACTTCCTTTTGGAGGGAAGATGTTTGAAGAGTCTGAGTACAGAGGGAGCTCACAGATACTGCATTGGTCCCTTTGTCTAGAGTTTTATAGTAAATAGAGTAATGAGGAACACATATAAACACAGACAATCCACAGTTTATTCATATGTATAATATGCATACACATAGACATATGATGGTTTAATCAAATTCAGGTGTTTTCAGCTCTTGTATCTCAACATCTGTATTTCCTGTCTCCTACTCCAAGAATCCTGGTACTAAATCAAACCAAGAAGGACTGGATGAGAATATCACATTACCATTCATTTGCTTTATCCCATAATATGTCCACAACAGAATCAGGGAAACAAGACTAGCACTTCCACCATGCTTTTTGTGTTCTTTTTGTTTATAGGTTATTACCCAGCACAGATTTATACTTAAATTATAGTTGTTGTCAGGTGTCATTGAGTCGGGTCTGATGCATAGCAACCCTATGTACAACAGAATAAAACACTCTCCAGTGCTATATCAGGCCCAGCACTATGTCAGTGCTTCTCTGCTATTCATAGGGTTTTCAATGGCTGATTATTTCAGGAGTGGGCTGCCCGGTCCGTCTCCCTAGCCTGCAGCACCTGGTATACCCAGGCGGTCTCCCATCCAAGAACTAACGAGGCTGACCTTACTTAGCTTCTGAGATCAGGCGGGATCCGATGCTTGGGATCTATGTGCGCAGATCTGCAATCAAATTGTTGTTGTTGATGTTGTTAGGTGCCGTCGAGTCAGTATCCGACTCATAGCGACCCTCATAGGGTTTTCAATGGCTGACTGTTTTGGGATTGCCTTGGGAGCGGATTGCCAGGCCCTTCACCCATTTTTGCAGTGCTGGGAATCGAACTCGGGACCTCAGAGACTGCAGCGCAGTGCTCTACCAACTGAGCTAAATCCCAGCCCCTGTAATCAAATTATTGTGCTTTAAATCCCTTCGAGGGCTGGACCTCTTGCTCAGTGCTACAGTGCTTACCTAGCATGCACAAGGCCCTGGGTTTGCTCCCCAGCACTAAAAAAAAAAAAAAAAAAAAAAAAACAGTCCCTTGGCATAATTCTTCTCTCTGTGTTAAATCATCAACTGGAAATATATTCAGGTTTTTAAGTTTTTTTATATTTAACAGAACTTATTTTGCAATCAAGTGGGATATGTCCTTGGTTCCAAAGTGAAATCACGTGTCAAGCCAGTATGGCTTTCCTAGTTTCTTCCCTGCTGTTGTTGTTGCCAGGCGCCCAATGCCGAGGCAGGGAGGGGAGGTGTCACGGGGGAATCTGGGGAAATCGAGGAGGAGGTGCTTCCTGGATCGTGTCTTACCCAACAGCTGCAGAGTGTGCCTTGGAGTCTGGGAGAAATGTCTCAAAGGCCTTAGCTCTGCTCAGTGCAGAAAACATTTGTTCTGCCACCCACCCTGTATCTCGCCTTTGAATTTTAATGAGTTAGCCTTTAGGCTGCTAGATGGAAAACAAGCCCCAGCACCCCTGCAGACCCTGCCGTCTTCATGCACTGCTGTCCAGCCGAGGCCTGAAATGGTTTTATTGGCAAACAGGTGGTCACTGTGCTCAAGGGAATTTGGCTGAACGTGTGAGCTCCTGTCTCCAAAACAACAGCGTTTTGTGTCAAAAGCAGTTCCAGACGCTGATCCATCCATCCTTCAAGCTCAGGCGACCTTACTGAGCCTTCCAGACTGATCCCTGCCCAAAGGTTAAACTCAGATGGGTGTTCCCACCACACTTTGCTACTAAGCTTTACTCAGTATCCGAACACAGCATCAAGCATCACGTCTGACACACCTTGTTGTTGTTGTTGTTAGGTGCCGTTGAGTCAGTATCTGACTCATAGCGACCCTCATAGGGTTTTCAATGGCTGACTGTTTCAGGATTGCCTTGGGAGTGGATTGCCAGGCCCTTCTCCCATTTTTGCGGCGTTGGGAATTGAACTCAGGACCTCAGAGACTGCAGCGCAGCGCTCTACCAACTGAGCTAAATCCCAGCCCCTGACACAGCTAGGTAATCCCTAAATACTGATCAACTCACAGTCCTACCTCTGCATCCTAACGAACTCTGGCGTAGCTATCTGATTGTCCACACACATCCCCCACACACATACACCACCAGACGACCAGCTCTTCGAAGGCAGGAACTGTGTTATATTTCCTTGGTCCATTATGTGTCTATCCTTTGGATAGAATAAAGAGCACAAGTGATGCTGCAGAAACTTGAGTTTGAATTATAGGGGATAAGCATGAGATGCTCTTGAGGATCACTGAAGGCTTGGGAGTCAACATTTGAAGATGAAGGGGTGAATAACATGCACAGCCTCAACTTAATGCCGAATGCCAGGCTCACTTTTGTCCCCTTGGGTTCTATGTTGTTGTTGTTAGGTGCCGTCAAGTCGTGTCTGACTCATAGCGACCCTCATAGGGTTTTCAATGGCTGACTGTTTCGGGATTGCCTTGGGAGTGGGTTGCCACGTCCTTCTCCCATTTTTGCGGTGCTGAAAATTGAACTCGGGACCTCAGAGACTGCAGAGCAGCGCCCTACCAACTGAGCTAAATCCCAGCCCCCTCGGGCTCTATAAACATAGTAAAAGTGTCCCTGTATATCTCATCCTATATTTTCCTATCTTTCTTTGAAGGCAGCTCATTGTTTTATCCAAGTGGAACTTGTCTGGTTGTATGCTGTGAGGGATAGCTGTATTTTCCTTTCTCCAAAAGATCACTCCCACTCCCTTCGATCCTGGATCAGAGTGGCTCAGCTCTTCCTAGAGCAGGTGGAGAACTGGCTGCAATAAACACAGGGCCTCCAGCCTGCAGTGGGTCTTCAGCACTGCCCAGAGCAGTGGTCTGTTGGCTTGTCCCAGGTCCAATCATTCCCACTTCCTGCAACAGCCATCCCAGACTTTCCTTGAGTCCCCAAGACCCCTAATCCCTTTCCATTGCCAATGCTTTCAGCAATCCTTGGTAGGACCCATACCAGACTCTGCTAACCACTGAATTGTACACTTAAAAATCAAGTGACAAGCCGGGCACAGTGGCACATGTTTGTAATCCCAGCGGCTTGGGAGGCGGAGGCAGGAGCATTGCAAGTTTGAGACCAGAGGTAGTCTGCATAATTTAGAAAGACCCTGTCTCAAACAATTTAAAAAAATGGGCTGAGGGTGCAGCTCAGTGGTCCAGCACTTGCAAAGCATGCAAGTGTGAGGCCCTGGGTTCAACCCCCAGTACTACAAAAACAACAACAAAAAAATTAAGTGACTAAATTTCTTGTGACGTCTACTTCACTATAAGTTTTTTAAAGAATCACACACACATGGTCCACGGAGAACATCAAGGTTGTCAGGCCAAAGCTCATCAACCTCCCCTCTCACTGATATGTACCAGTGCACCCCCTACATTCTCAAGCCAGGCCTGGCTCCTGCCTTCCTTTCAGTCTCTGGGAAAGAAGGCGCCTTCTTCTATCCAAGACCACATTCACCTGTGCCCTTGACCCTGAGTCTGTGTCACCCCTTCCCCAGGACATTGTCCCACAGCCTTCATCCTGTTTCTAGATGGGGGGGTCCCCTATCCCAGGGTTCTTCGTCTGCCTCTAGTCACCTCCCATTGGCCCCACAATCCCCTCTATTCTAGCTTCTGCCTCTCCTTGCCTTCCCCGAGTTTTTCTGTTCTCTCCTGGGCTCCAGGGACTTCCTAGCTGATTTCCTCAGTGGACACAGTTCATGTCTCATCTTACTTAACTTTCAACATCAGTACTCCCAGGTCCTCTGCTCCTGCTGCTTTCTTTCATGGCTTTTCTTTGTGAGACAATCAGAGCTTGAATTCCCTACAATTCTACGCTCTTTCTCTGGTCTTCTCTTTTCTCATCTGCTCACATATTTTCAGATACGACCTGAGTGTGTTGACAGACACAGCTCTCCACGTAGCTGGCTTCCTGCGTTGAGCTGGGTGTCCCAAGGACACTTCAGAGCCACCTGAACTCCCCATTTCATTGTCTTTCTCCATTAAAGGTGATGCTCCATGCTCAAGCCAAGATGGTCCATTGACAGTTAGATCATTCTAGAAAGGTGGAGTTGTTACTGCCTCATCATTACTTCATCTCCAAGTCCAATATGTACATCTTGCTAACTTTGCCTCTAATAATTCTGAAATCTGTTTCTTCCTCACTACCTTGGCCCCCACTCTTCCTGGTGACCATCATTACTTTGGGCCCCTCTAACAAACACCTGTATGGTTTCCCTGACTCCATAGGTGTTACATCAATCCTTGATCCAACATGGCAGCCTGACCTTCCTGCTTTGGGTACCATGTAAAGGGATGTTGTTGCTGTTGTTGTTGAGGACCATCAAGTTGAATCTGACTCATGACGACCCTACATACAAGAGGAGGAAACACTCCCAGACACTGTGCTATGCATCCAGTCTTTTTATGTTTGAGCCCCATGTTGCAGCCACTGTTTCTTTTCATTTTGAATCATGCCACATCAGGAAAAGCAGGTTCCAGGGGCCCTACTCCATTCCCATCATTAAGGTTGAGTCTAATTGAGGAGACAACTCTCCTCAAGTTGCTTCTTGAATGCCTTCCAGGCTAGGGGGCTCAATTCTCTGGCACTATATTTGGCAGTGATTCTCCACTATTCATGAGGTTTTCAATGGCTAATTGTTTTGCAAGTGGCCTTCTGGGTCCTTCTCCCGAGTCTGTCTCAGTCTGGAAGCTCACTTGAAACCTGTCCACCATGGGTGACCCCTGGCCTTGAACCTGCAATCCTCCTGCCTCCACCTCCTGAGTCACTGAATTACAGGCATGCAGCACCATGACTGTTGGTAGCTGTTCTTTCTTAAACACTCAGATGTTGGTGTCAGGAACTGGCAAGGAAAGGCTATGTTCTGAAGGGAACGGAATTTTTCCCCAGCTGGGCATGCTGTGACAGACCAGTAAGTTTTCTTCCTTAGAGTAATAACCTGCTCTCTTCTTTAGCTAGCTTTACTTTTAAAAACAATAGCTTTTCAAAATCAGGCGCACCTTGCCATGTTGCTCTAGGTGCCCCCTCCTGGTGTGGGAAATATCCATTCATTCAACAAACGTCACGGCCATCCTGCTGTGACCGCAAGGGACTACTCAAGCGCAGACCGTGTCTGCTCTGCCTCCCCTCATGGAATACAAGGAAGCCAGGACCTATGTCTGTTGCCTGAGTCCCCAGGACCTGCAGGTGCCTGGCATAGGGCTGGCTCTTGAGTATTTATTCAGGGGTCAAATCAGCACCCACGATCAGTGTGGCACTGCACAAGCAACCTTCACAGGAGCTCTCGATGGATCTGACAAAAGCCACGATTCCCCGAGCAGCCTCTCGCTCGTGTCCAGCTGGAGAGTGGGCGAGGGTGGGCGAAGGAGGCGCAGCAGGAGGTGGGAAGTCAGACTTTCACGAGCAGACCTACAGGCCCAAAGGAGGCGTGGAAGTAGAGGCTCTCGAAAACGGCAGAACCTTGCTATTTTCTACTTATGGAAATCCCTCCACCGTTCCAGGCGCGGATGGCTTTAAAATTAGAAAGCTGTGGAGATTTATGGATGTTTTGAGGAAAATAACTCCAAGAAACAAGCCCGCATTTATGTACCAATATATTTCAAACAGTAGCTGTCATGAAGTCTGCGCTAGCTTAACAACTGGGTTTGGCCGTATTTCTTATGGAAGAAAACAGACAATTTTCTACCTACCACCAAGCTAAGAGCAAATAAAGGCACACCTTACACCTTTCTGAATAAACAAAAAGGCTTGCTTAATTCAGCTCTGTGAATATTTGTTTAGCATGGAAAGTACTGGTTTTAGGTAGCTTTTTTTTTTTTTTAATTTAGGAGCCCTCATAGGAAAATCCTAGTTGACAGTAGCTATTTCCCCCCTGGTATAACGTGTGTGATTAATCAATGATTATTAAATGAAAAATGAGTGTTGGTCTTATGAACAAATCAAAGGTGCACATGGAGGGAGGGTATGTTGTGAGATAGGTTAAAAGTTATTGCAGGTGGGGCAAAGAAATCCATCCGGGGAACTATGTAGCAGGGTGGAGGAGCCAGACCTGCAGAAACTGTGTGAGACAGTGGCTGGGGGCCCAGACGCCATCACTGACTTGGTGATTAACAGAAATATGTTAGGGATGGCCAGGAGTTATGGCACAAGTGTATAATCCTGGTGATTGGGGGTGCTGAGGTGGAAGGATTGTGAGTTTGAGGCACAGAAGCATCCTGGGCAATTTAGCAAGATCCTGTCTCAAAATAGAAAACAAACAAAATTGCTTGGGGTGTGAGTCAGTGGTGGAGCACTCCCTAGCCTGTGGGAGGCTATGGGTTCAACTCCCTAGTATGAAAAGGAAAGGAGAAAGGAGGAAAGGAAGGAAGGAGAAAAGAAAAGACAAAAGACAAAGTATCAAAGATGGTTGAAAATTCAGTGATTTCATTACCTTGAATAACTTTCCAGATATTCTCACTGCAGGTATGGGGACAAGAAAGTGGGAGAGAATTTAGCGTAGATTGTTTCTAAAAGTACTTTCTGTCTCTTCTTTCTGGCCTGCAAAAATGGTAGGTGCATCCAGAATCTATTTGCTTTGTATGGCAGATAGACACATAGTATTCCAAATCTGGGGATAATTTGAGACTGCTGGTTTAATATTTTAACTTTAAGGATTCGATATGTTGTTGTTGCTAGGTGCCGTCAAGTCAGTATCTGACTCATAGCGACCCTATATACAACAAATGAAACACTACTGTCATGCTTCTCTGCTTTTTGCAGGGTTTTCAATGGTTGACTGTTTTTTGGGAGTGGGTTGTCGGGTCCTTCTCCCAAGCCTACAGCACCGGGTGTTCCCAGGAAGTCTCCCATCCAAGTACTAACCAGGTCGGACCCTGCTTAGCTTCCAAGATCAGATGCTACAGTGGTACGCCTGCAGTCTAAAGATTGGATATATATTTAAGTATTTCATGTTTGGTGTTTCACTGTCTTTGAGATAAAGGAAATCAACACTCAATGGTAGGATGTAAAATTTACCAACTCATCATTATTCCTTGCTTTTGATTGGAAAAGGACACAACCTGAGATTTTATTGAATCAAGAGTAGAAAGAACTACAGAACATTGTCCTTTTCCAAACTTGTATACTTATAAATCAATGTAGCTTTCGAGAAACATACTATCTATAAGATGACTCTAATGCCCAGCTGTTTAGTAATAGCATAATTCCAGCACCAAAATAAGAGGTTATATTCCAAAGAATTAAAAGAGTTTTGTCACTGGAAAAAATAATTTTGTAGAATTCAATGACTCAAGAACCTTGCAATAGTCTGGATCTTGAATGTCCCCCAAAAGGCTATGTGTTGAAGGCTTAGTCTCCAACCTGTGGTGCTATTGAGAGGTGGTGGAACCTTTAGGAGGTGGAGCCTAGTGGAAGGAAGTTAGGTCATTGGGGGGGCATAAAGGGGTTATGGAGACCCTGCCCCTTTTTGTCTCCTTGCGGTCCAGCTGCCATGAGGTGAGTAGTCTGCCACTCCCTCTTACCATGATGTACCGCACCACTACAGGTCCAAAGAAATGGGGCCAAGCCATCATGGGCTGAAACCTCTGAAACCTTAAGCCAAAGAAAACCTTTCCTTCTTTCAAAATGATTGTCTCAGGTATTTTGGCGCAGTAACTGAAAGCTGACTAATGCAAACCTCTTTTACAAAAGATTATTATTCAAATGTTTGCGCTCAGGCTAGGGCTGTTACCCAGTGGTAGAGTGCTTGCTTGGCATGTTCAAGGCCCTGGGTTTAATCTCTAGCACTGCAAGGGAAAAAAAGAAGTTTGCTCACATCAGAAAACAAGAGAAAGAGGTATTCCTAAAGTCAGCTTTCCCATCATTTGTTAAAAGCCTAGCACATGGGATGGGGCTTCAATAATGGTGCTAGTTTCTACCCATTTAAACAACAGTCCTGCCAATGCACTGTTTACCATTGCATGATTGTGACCTCTCTTAATTGGACTGTAAACTGTTCGTCTATTTACTATCTGTGCTTTTTATTCTTGTTGAAATTAGAAGTATTGAATATATATATTGGGAAACACCCAATTGCAAACAGAAGAGACTATATGAAAATGAGTAAGTCATCTGGTTACATAACTAGAGAAACTTGGGATTTATGAAATAAGAGAGCATTTAATTCAGAAGAAAAACCAAAGAGCTAACCCGCACCCAATTACGGCAGTCATTCTCCATCAGTGTACATTATACTGGAATCTTGTTGACATCTATCTTCAAAGTCTACAAGCGACTTGAGAGAAAGGACCTTGCTTATAATTCTTAAATTCTGAGCACCTGGAACCGATTAGGTCATCATTTCATACTTGCTGAAATATTTCTTTATTGGTCTTTAAGCCACAATAAATTGTGTAGCACATCACTGATTTAATACAGCTTTCCATGGGAGGGGAAAAAGAGGCACTACGTTTCTATACTACATTTATAAACAACTATTGTAAAACACATGCTGACTTCAAGTGCAGTTAAAAATGTTGAACTATGCTTTGAAGTGCAGGAAATCCTGTCATTGTCCTCTGCGGAATTTCTCATCTCAAAAACAAGAGCGGACTCTTGCCTCCTGACGAACATAATTTATGCTGGCGAGAGTCACTTGAATCATCCTACTCTTCCTACGCTGCTTCTTCTGAGCTCACTGATGACCTCCAAATATTTATCTGCTGTAGTTTTCCTGCCTGCAGCCGTACCACTGTGGCATCCGATCCCATCAGATTTTGGAAGCTAAGCAGGGTTGGGGCTGGTTAATACTTGGATGGGAGACTGCCTGGTAATACCAGGTGCTGTAGGCTTGGGAGAAGGACCTGGCAGCCCATTCCGAAAAATCAATCTGCCAATGAAAACCCTATGGATAGCAGAGAAACACTGACAATAGTGTTTCACCTATTGTACCTTGGGTGGCTATGAGTCAGACACCTATTCCATGGCACCTAACAACAACAACCTTTCTTTAACAGCTCAAGTGGAACCCTTCCCCTTGTCCCGTGCCTGCTCAGTCACATTTGATTCTGGCTTGTTTGAAAGCATACTAAGAACTCAGGAGGGGCCTATGCAATGACATCGTCTCCCAGCTGGTCTTCCCCCACCTCCTCCCAGCACCCCCATCTATTCTCCCTACTGCACTCCCAAAGTCAAGAGTGATCTTATCAAGATATGGATCACGTTGCTTCCTTTTTCAAACCTTCCTGTGAGCTTTCTTTGTTCTTAGCTTAAAACCCAAATTCTCTAAGCCGGCCCACAAGGTGCTACAAAGCCTGGCCCTCATCTTCCTGCTCTCCTGTTTCTTTCTACAGTCTGGCAGCCTGGGGCCTCGAGCCACGTGCTCTTCCCACCTCAAGTCCTAGCTCAGGTGTTCCCTCTTCCAGGAATGACCTTATACTCTCCTTTCCAGTATCAGCTTGATAACAATTCAAATTCGTAAGTCACATAAATGCAGAGGAGAAGGTCAGTTTTAATGAGGTAAGAGTACTGGAGAGCATGCTTGGATTAACCAAAGTATAGCTGAACCCAAAGCAAATGCCAGCTCAGTTCCTCAGAAAGCCCTGACACCCTCAGTCCACACTGGTGCCCCAGGGAAACCTTCTCCTTATATCCAATAGGTACTTTTTGTAGTGAACTGTTTTGCCATGAATTGGATGGGCCAGGGAAGGATGTTAACTTTTTCCTAATATACCTCTGCCTGCAGCCGTAGCTCTGTGGCGTCCGATCCCATCAGATCTCAGAAGCTTAGCAGAGTCGGGCCTGGTTAGTACTTGGATGGGAGACCGCCTGGGAACACCAGGTGCTGTAGGCTTGGGAGAAGGACCTGGCAACCCCCTCCCAAATATCAATCCGCCATTGAAAACCCTATGAACAGCAGAGAAGCACTGACAATAGTGTTTCACCTGTTGTACGCAGGTTCACTATGAATTGGATACCGACTCAACAGCACCTAACAACAACAATATACTTCTATATTGTTTGATTCATTGCTACCACCATAAATTATAAATTAAAAAATATATTTAATTTCCAGCACCACAGACACACAAAAGGGCAGGAAGATCATATACTATTTTTAAACACCAGGTAGTTGTTTTAATGTCTCTCCTCCCTAGTTTCAGGAAGGGCATACAATGCACCCGGCTTGTTCGCCATTGTGACTGTAGAATCTAGCAGTCCTTTCAAGAGAGGAGGGGCCAAGTTTGAGTGAATGCTGCTGACTGGGAAGAGCAGAGCATGAAAACCACTCAGGAGGTTAAGCACAAGCCTTGTGCAGAAGAGAGACGGCCCTCAGTCCCCCTGAGAGAATGCCAGGGGCCGGGTGCATCTGGACCTATGTGTTAGCGTACTACTTGTGTTAGCCAGCTTGTGCATTGCTATGGCAAAACACCTGACAGAAACAAACTTAGGGGAGGAATGATTTACGAGGGCTCACAGTTAGAGGCTCTCCCTCCACAGAGGCAAGAAGGCATGGCGGAGGGGCAGGAGGAAAGCCTGGGGCAGACGACCTCATGTCTTGGCAATTAGGAAGCAAGGAGTGCACTACCAGAACTGGGGACCCCATAAACCCTCCAGAGTGATCCACATCTGTAAGCTGGGCCCCGCCTCCCAAAGTTCCACAGCCTCCCAGCACAGCGCCACCACCTGGGGACCAAGCAGTCAAACACATGACCTTTGGGGGACATTGTAGGTTCAACTTGTAACAGTATTCAAAGGTATCCTGCTAGCCCACAAGCGGGGCAGAGAGGTTTTGAAACAGTGTAGGCGTTCAGAGCCTGAGGAAGGGAAGCAGCCTTCTGGGCACTGTCTGGCTTGCTAGAGAGAGGACACCTCCCCACAGGAGGTTTCAGAGGAGTCGAGGGGAATGTTAGTTAACATTTCTTGTTGTTGTTCTTGTTGTTAGGTGCCGTCGAGTCAGTGTCCAACTCAGCGACCCTACGTACAACAGGTGAAACCCTATTGTCGGTGCTTCTCTGCTGTTCGTAGGGTTTTCAATGGCAGACTGATTTTTGGGAGTGGGTTTCTGGGTCCTTCCCCAAGCCTACAGTACCTGGTGTTCCCAGGCGGTCTCCCATCCAAGGACTAACCAGGCCTGACCCTGCTTAGCTTCTGAGATCTGACGGGATCGGATGCCACAGGGTTATGGCTGCAGGCTAACATTTCTTAAACACTTCAAATTCTCTAGCTGTAATTTTCTGGTTATTGTCTTCATAATTAAGTTCGCATTTGATATGGTTTGGACATGTGACACCCCTCAAAGCCCATGTGTGAAAGGCCTGGTTTCTAGCCCATGATGCCACTGGGAGGTGGTGCAGCTCGGGGAGGAGGCGTGGCTCAGTGGTAGAAAGCATTCTTATCATGTACAAGGCCCTGGGTTTCATTCCCAGCAACACCCCCCCCAAAAAAAAAAATAAGGTAGAGCCTCATCGGAGGCCTTCTGGTCACTAGGGGCGTGCCCTACAGGGGCTATAGGGACCCCAGGGCTGCCTTCTCCCTCTCTTCCACATTCAGGCCATAAGGTGAATGGCGTTGTCTACCACATGCTCCCTCCATGATGCACAGCTTTGCCACAGGCCTAAAAGCAACAGGACCAGCTGGTCATGTACTAGACAACTGAGTCAAAATAACCTTTCTCTCTGTGGTTCTCTTGGGCTTCTGTTATAGTAACAGAAAGCTGGCTAACAGTATTCAATATAGGCAAGTGGATGTGCTAGTTTTCTTCTATTTATTCTCAATTTCCCAGCTGAATCTATAATCCTCTAAGAAGGGCTTTTTCATAAACAATCTGCAGGCTTACGACCTGGTACCATCTGTAGCATAGTCCCCAGAGAGGAATCCAACTAATAGTCTCTCATCCAGTGAAAATGCTCAAAGCTTCGATGTTTCTCAGGTACTTTCAAACACAATTTTTAAGTTTAAATAAATGTAGCAAATTTTCATACTCTTACCACCAACCCTTGTTAAAGTTTCCTTGGTTTCCAATAGCCTTTAATGATATTTGTTTGTTTTGTTTTGTTTTGGCTCCTTGCAACAGGGCTCACTAGATAGCCCAGGCCAGCTTCAAATTCATGATCCTCTTCCCTCAGCCTCGCTAAGGCTGAGATTACAGATGTGCCACCATGCCTGGCTTAAGGTTTTTCTTTGCTTAGAAATATACGATAGGGTATTTGTAGTAGATGCAAGCAATGTTATTTAAATAAGTAAAGTGGAATATTTTAATGAAAACATGATTCTCCGATACAAAGTATTTCTATGTAGCTTTAAATATGGGATATGCCTAATAAGTTACAGGACTTGCTCTTTTATTAGCCTAGAATACTACCTACAGTCTTCTGATGTATGGTTTGAAACCTTGTCTGTATTTGATGGAATTGATGTTGCTACGATGTATTAGAAAGAGACTAAAATCCAATACTACTGTACATGCTAATAACTGCTAATAATTCAAAAATAGAAAATAAAGGCCGGGAGTGGTGGTGCATGCCTATAATCCTAGCGGTTTAGGAAGCGGAAGGCAGGAGGATCACAAGTTCAAGACCAGAGGCACTCTGTGTAACCTAGTGAGACCCTGTCTCAAAAAAAAAAAAGTAAAAAAATGGGCTGGGGGTGCAGCTCAGTGGTCCAGCACTTGCAGAGCGTGCAAGCGCGAGGCCCTGGGTCCAACCCCTAGTACCACAAAAAAACAAAAACAAAAAAAATAGAAAATGAAGAAAAGCGGCCCCCCAAACCCTCGCCTCCAAAAGCTGCTGATAACAAAGACAATATTCAGTCTGTTGTCTTATAAGAGCTGTGCTGACTGGGCCCTCTCTCTGGGGGATCTGAATTACATGTTCCATCGGGAAGGCAAGCCCAGCATTTGCTCTTCTCCTGTAATTTAACATGCCCCGGGCTAGACATGTTTAATTTTCCTTAGAAGCTACCTTAAGACAGCATGAAGTCAAGCCATTATGTGGCTTCGGTAGGATTACATTTATTAACCAGGGTTTCCTATTATTATGGTTTCCAGGCCAACAGCATGAAATGAAGTATTTTTAAGCAAACAAAAAAATTAATATTGTTTTTTCCCCACAGAAAGCATTATTTATAAAGTTAGAGCTAATCTGCTTGTCCAGAGGCCATTCTCAATAGCTATGGGCTCACGTGTCTTCACTATAGTCTAATAGTTTCTTCTTCCAACGATGCTTGCTTTGATCTTTTCCTTCCCCTAATTAAACCTAGCAGATAGTATAATTTATTCCCTTCATTGGGGGTAAAAATTCATAATTTTATTCCTGATAAAAAGAAATAAAGTGGTAGTATACTTCGAAAGGTTAAAAAAATTAGCTGTTACTAATTTAGGAAGGAAACTCACTAAATAATTAAAAACATATCTATATGTACTTACCATGGGTTTTGGTATCTGTGGGTTAATTTATCAATAGCATCAAGACTTAGTTCTCCATACTGTAAAAGGAAGAAAATCAATAGACCATTATTCCTAGGTAAATAGGCACCAACATGTCTAAAGGTCTATATTCCTAATCAAAAAGGAAGTCAGGTGGGAAATGAAATAGGAAAAACTGCCTGGGCACAGTGGCATGAGCCTGTAATTCCAGTGACACGGGAGACAGGAGGATCATAAGTTTGAGGCCAGAGGCAGCCTGTGCAACTTAGTGAGACCATGGCTCAAAATGCAAAACAAAAAAGAGCTGGGGGTGCGGCTCAGTGGTGGAGCACTTGCCTAGCATGCACAAGGCTCTGGGTCCAACCCCTCCATCCTGGAAAAAAAAAAAAAAAAAGAAGAAGAAAAAGGAAATGCTATATTTAGTTAAGAGACAATCAAGGAAGGTGGTCTGTGCTTCCTGATCTGAGAAAGGACAAGAAGGAAAATATAGATGACCTTAGAGCTTTTCTTCCCGTCTCTGTGAAAGGAGGGGCCAGGCAGGGAAGCAGGGAGGGTCTCCCCGAGCCTTCCCAGCCCCTTCCTGTCTTTGTGGCTCTGTGAATAAGCAGACTTCTGAACTCCTAGTCCCCTCGTATGCTCAGACAGGCTGGCTCTCCTCACATTCCCTCCACTCCGAGTTAGAAAGTACGTGCAAAGAGCTGCCTTTAGCCACCTGCAGCAAAGAGGGGATCTGAAAACTCCCTTCAGAAAGCATAGTTGCGAATATTGATGAAACATTTGCTAGCTTAGTACCAATTCCCACGTCAAAAGATAATTCCCACGCCCTCCTGTGTGCACCAGAACAGTCTGTGACTAAATGAACCACCTCTACAAACCAGCTCCTTTCCCCATCTTGCAAATAACAGGGAAACAGGGATGTCAGATGCACATCGAAAACTGTTTGGATCTTTAATCGTTTCTGTTTCCCATAGGAAACCACGACATGAATTATCAAAAAGTATTTCATTTCAGTTTAGATTGCTTTTTTTTTTTTTTTTTCCCCCAGACCGGGTCTCCCTGTATAGCTTCAGCTGCCCTGGGACTCTCTTTGTAGAGCAGGCTGGCCTTGAACTCATGTGGTCCCTCCTGCTTCAGCCTCCCAAGTGCCGGGATTACAGGGCTGCACCACGACGCACAGCACCATCTTCTATTTATATTGCGGTGGGGCGTCAGATGCATAACATCTCCAAAAGTAGCAGATCACACTGTGACAATTTCGGCATCAAAGGATGGCCGCGCACTGGTTTTATCAGCTTCCTTCCCTCTTTCCTCTTCCTTTTCCCTCCAGCTTTGGCTTCAGATGACTTTGCTCACTGGCTGCTGCACAGAGGGGTTGGTACTGTGTTTGCTCATTTCCCCTGCTCAGGGCAAAGACTGGCAACCCTGACATTCTTGATGTCCCCACATAAAATGAGCAAACAAAGGAAGGGATGTGGTACCATTTTAGTGCAGGGCTGCCCCTTTATTACACAGAAAACGTGAAAGTCATCGTCCGGCTAAGGTCATCATATGGCTTTGTTTCCCAATCGATTCCTAACGTATGATTCCCTGAAAATTGACTTGATCCATTCTGGACAAATTTTCCAGGACATGGATGATCTTCATGAATCTTATGCTGTTCAATTTTTAATATAAAAAATGACATCTTCTAGCTGGGCACGGTGGTGCACACCTGTAATCCCAGTGGCTTGGGAGGCGGAGCCAGGAGGACCACAAGTTTGAGACCAGAGGCAGTCTGCATAATTTAGCGAGACCCTATCTCAAAAAGTAAAGAAAAAAAAAAGGGGGGGGTGTGCTGGGGGTGCAGCTCAGTGGTCCAGCACTTGCATAGCATGCAAGCACAATGCCCTGGGTTCAACCCCTAGTACCGCCAAAAAAAAAAAGACATCTTCTTAGAAAATGATATCTTCCTAGAAAATACATTTCTCAGAAACAAAATTTTTTTTTCTATTTCTTCTATAGATACCAGTGTATAATGTCATCAAAGTTATGTTATCTAAAACAAGCTGACCCTTCTCTATCTTAATTTATAAATGAAATGCCTCTTGATTTATTTGGACAGCCATGCTCACTGAAGTGTCAAGCCTAATGAAATTCAGAATCAAACCGTTTTTTTTTTTTACTTGTTTGTCATTCATAAAAATAAGGAAAAGATTGATTTACAAATCAATTCAGCTGGGGATGTAACTCAGTGGTAGAGTACTTGCCTAGCATGTATGAGACCCTAGGTTTGATCCCCTGCACCACAAAAAAATTAAATAAATACATAATTCAACGCCTCCATAGAAACAATTAATTAGTAGTATTTGAAAGAAGTCAAGCTAGGTATGGTGGTGCACGCCCATAATCCAAGTGACTCAGGAGGCTGAGGCAGGAGGATCACACGTTTGAGACAAGAGGCAGCCTGCGTAGTTTAATGAGACTGTCTCAAAATTAAAAATAAACTTTAAAATGGGCTAAGGGTGCAGGCCAGTGGTAGATCAGTTGCCAAGTATGTGCAAGGCCCTGGGTTCAATCCCCAAGTACAAGAAAAATAAATAAATAAATCAGTGCAAACCTTTACACTTATTTTGAATTTTGTCAACAAAAGTTATTACAGCTCCAAATTGGATGTTTGCTACAAAGCCATATTTAAATAAGGCCAAGTATTAATAAAAGGGAAAACACCTCCTAACCTCATTCAGAGACCGTGAGTTAGATGTGATTTCTGGAGTAAAATCTGTCCAATGTGAGTCAAATTAATTGCAGACATTTGGGGCCCATTGTAGTGAACAATTAAAATCATCGCTTAAGATTTCCACTTTTATTCTCAAACCACCACTTGTATAGTCCTCACATAGTTAGGCAATCTGTTTTGGAACTGACCCCCCGAGGAAGTCTCTTGCTCCTTGGCGCTGCTTGGAGATGCCCCTGCATGCAACGGGAGCTGTCCTTACTGGAAAGAACTGTTTCTCCCTCTGTGTAACCAGGAGGCCTTTTTCATCAGCAGAGCGAATGAATACAATGGCAATGTATCTGGAGAATGCATAGACACTGGGGTTTTCTCCCCTGGCCTCCTCCTGGGTAACACAGAGCTCTCAGTACCAAACATGTGAGTGGAAAAAATCCCCTCAGGCTACCTTTTCTTATGCTAATGTATTTTTTCTCCACTTGCCTCAATTTGCAAAATATGACTGTTAACCCCTTAGGAGCCTTCCTTCCCACAGCCAGAGAGAAGAATTCCCATTGTTGGAGCTGGAGGGCCACGCTTCATAACATTGCCTATGCTAGACAGGAACTATTGAAGGGAGAAGGGGCATAGAGGCCTCTGCATGAATGGAGCATTTGAAGTGTTCGCTTTATATTCAGAGCATGGGTAGAAACAAAGCAATTCTTTCTGGAAAAAGTAGTCAGTGGGTAAGGCCTGGATTCCATGATGCATTTTTCTCGTGAAAAAACATTTTTCTTGTTAAAAATCCGGTGACCCATACTTCATTTTTGTCACGTTATAAATGGCCTTGGTTTCCAACATGAAGGATTTCCTGGGTTGCTTTTTTTTTTTTTTAAACAAAAGTGTTTTTAAATAATGTGAACTAATTCATCAACTTTCAGCAAATAGACTAAACACTGGGTTTTGTGAGTTTGTTAACAGCAGCCTGATTATCTCTGCTTTCTACAGAGCATTTGAATAATGAGCAACATAATTTTTCATGTTTCTAGGGTACTTATAATACTCTAGTTTAAAAAATCTAGGCAAGTAGGAAAATATAGTGTATAGACATTGATACTACGAGAACCCACGTATGGACCCTTATTGCTCTGCATTGACAACTCACTTAGTCCCCTTAACAAATACTCTAAGGGATTTTAGCCCCAAGGTAGTCAGAGTTCTGATAGTTCCCCAGATCCTCATTTCCTGGACAACACACTTTATCCCAAACAGCCATTCAAATACTAGCCTACGTGCTGCTGTGAAGGGATTTCGCAGATGTAAAAACAGCCCGAATCTGCTGATGTTAAGAGAGAGAGTTTACCCGCTGTCGGCCTGACCTAGTCCCGTGAGCTCTTAAAAGGCCCTGGAGTCTTCTTGGCAAAGGGGCTTTGGAGCAGGCGAGGGGCCAGACCTGAGAGTGTCTCCATTAGTGGCTTTAAAGGTGAAGGAGTCACGTGGTAAGGAGTTGACAGCGCCTCTAGGTGCTGAGAATGGCCCCTGGCTAACAGACATGCCCGTAAGCACGAGGACCTGAGCTCTGCCACAACCACGTGGCCTTGGAGGAGGCTGCAGGCCCTCAGCTGAGCTTGTGACTGCAGAAACACCCGGAGGTCAGCTTTAAGACTGGAGCGGACAGCCAGCTACGCCATCCCTGAGACTCCTGAGCAGCAGAACTGTGAGCAAACAGGTGTCGCTTTAAAGTGATGCAGTTGTGATGATTTGCTGCGTAGCAATAGAAAATCAATATAATCTCTTTTGTAGATGGGAAATTTGAGACATTACAAAAATCAGTGGACTAGGCTGGGCCTGCCTGCAGCTGTAGCCCTGTGGCATCCAACCCCGTCAGATCTCGGAAGCTAAGCAGGGTCGGGCCTGGTTAGTACCTGGATGGGAGACCACCTGGGAACACCAGAAGCTGTAGGCTTGGGAGAAGGACCTGGCAACCCCCTCCCAAAAATCAATCTGCCATTGAAAACCCTATGAACAGCAAAGAAGCACTGACAATAGTGTTTCCCCCATTGCACAGAGGGTTGCTGTGAGTCAGATACGGACTCGACAGCACCTAACAACAACAACAAAGGCTGGGCCTGGTGGCACACGCCTATCATCCCAGTGACTCGGAAGGCAGAGGCAGGAGGAACACAGGGTGGAGGCCAGAGGCAGCCTGGGTATTCTCGAGCCCTTGTCCCAAGATGAAAAAAAAAGGCTGGGGGTGTAGCCCAGTGGTAAAGTGCATGCAAAAAGTAGGTGTGAGACCCTGGGTTCAGCCACTTACAATACGCTGCAAAAAACAAATAAATAAAAATAAGAAAGGACTAATACAGAAGAGGAGAAAGGGGGAAGTAAAAAGTTCTTCAGCTGGCCACTTGAGTTTATAGGCCACATTCAGTCCTCGTTACGGCCACAAACACAGATTTGCCTGGAAAGCAATATGAACATGAATCGCCTCATTAATTCTTGGAGAGAAAGCAAATTTCTGTGATTTCCCCCCTGTCCCCTTCCAGAGAGATAGTTTCCTAATTCATTCCACAATCCAGGCCACACTAGGATTTTCTCTTAAACGAAGACCAGAACGTTTTTGTTGCCAGTGGCTGCGAGGGGTAACTCCGCCTTCTGACGTCAGCCCTGTTGCCCTGCTGGCTGATGATTCCCACCAGGGTCTGAAATCCGAGCAGATTCCACTGCAGAAGCTTCAGCAATGCTTCTTTCCCAAGTCTCCACGTGTGCTCACAGCCCAGTTGCTGACATACAGTCCAGTGCCTGGCTTGAGACTGTCCTTACCCTTGGAGAGGTCTAATATGTTTGCCGCTGTTGCTAACACTAAGATTAAAAAGTGATTTTCCCCCAAGTCTATTGTCCAGTTGGCTGGGATTTAGCTCAGTTGGTAGAGGGCTGCGCTGCAGTCTCTGAGGTCCCGAGTTCAATTCCCAGCACCGCAAAAATGGGAGAAGGGCCTGGCAATCCACTCCCAAGACAACCCCGAAACAGTCAGCCATTGAAAACCCTATGAGGGTCGCTATGAGTCGGATACTGACTTGATGGCACCTAACAACAACAACATTGTCCAGTTAGCACTACAGCTAGGGGCAGTAGTTCCGGCATTGTGAACAGTATTTCTAAATTTCAGTAGGGAGAAAAAAGGAAAATAGTTTTAAAATGATTTGATTAAATAAACTAGGAGTAGAATAATTGCTCATCTACTGCACACTTAAACATCCGTTTCTCTGTGTGTAACTTGTTCTTTTAACAAGCACCACACGAGACCAAAAGCAATCTCAGTCTCAATCCTTACCCTTTCTGGATTGGCATCTACCCTATGCTAAGCCCTAGGAGGTGGTAGATGGGGGAGTGAGGAGGCTTGATGTCATCAAGAGAAAGTCAATTATAACAAATCTCAGAGCTCAAGTTGCTTAAGACCGTCTGGGATGTGGCTTGGGATCCTGAGCACAATTGCTGACAGTAGCGACTCGCAAAAATTCAGCAGCACCACCACAAAGGAACTTTCCCATGAGCTCTTCCCCAGCCGAAGGAGGGCACAGTGGATTCCTATAGCACGTATTTTGAGTGCTATTTTCTTTGTGCCCAAATAATAGCTGGGACCACGCAGGGAGGGCCTCTTATACTTCATGAATTGTTTCTTTCTTTGTTAAGGTTCCTTAATTTCCAAGGTCCCATACTGAGAAAAGAATATGTAAATCTGCACTTTGTGGTCTCCTTTGCTCTGCATTCTGTGCATTTTTGTCAACATAGCTGAAGTACTTTGGCAGTGTTGCCTATGGGCAATAGGGAGAGCTATCATTGTAAATTGATAATGATTTGAGGATTTCCCTCCGGTGTTGTAGAAAGACTGGTCAGTGCCTGATTTAGAAAACAGATGTCCTGGTATTTTATCCACCTGTGTTTGTAATATTAGATCATGCACAAATTTCAAGATTCTTGGACAATATACTTTAAAAACCTGGCTGTGGAGTCATATCACAATATTACTAGAAGCTATTCTAGGTCAAGGGCTGGGATTTAGCTCAGTTGGTAGAGCGCTGCTCTGCAGTCTCTGAGGTTCCAAGTTTGATTCTCAGCACCGCAAAAATGAGAGAAGGATGTGGCAATCTACTCCCAAGGCAATCGTGAAACAATCAGTCATTGAAAACCCTATGAGGGTCGCTATGAGTAAGGCACGACTTGATGGCACCTAACATCATGGCAACATTCTAGGTCAGTCCATCTTTTCTTAGCTTTCTATGTCCCTATCATCATCAAATATTACTTGTTGAAAGCCTACGGCGAATGCTTGTTAAACTTAAGAAGCTTGATCTTGTAAGAAAAAGGAGATATTTGCCTCTGACACATACTCAAGACATTATGTCAGGCCTTACAAAAGTTAGTAACCACCATGGGGTATTTTTAGCTTTCCTTAATTAAGGCTTAAAATCATCCACCATGCTTCACATAGCACTGAGGTTTCTTTTTTTTTTCTTTTTTTTTTCCTTTTTTATTCCCACATTTCTACATCGTCACAAAAGATGTGAAAATTGGGATGCGTTTGTTTTCCAATTCACCAATAATTGCCTATAGAGTCACCTCAATAAATGAGCATCTAGAGCACAGCATCTAGTTGAGAGGCCCAGTTACTCAGGGCCAGAATGTCCAGTAGAACACGGGGGTGTGGTGAGTTACCAAACACACTATTTTTTTTAACTCTCATATTTCTAAATCCATTTTTAGTGGCTACATACTAATATCAAAGTTGTCCATATTAAGGGGGTATCATGTAATGTTTTAATACATGTATCTATTGCATGGGCTGGGGTTTAGCTCAGTTGGTAGAGTGCTGCGCTGCAGTCTCTGAGGTCCTGAGTTCAATTCCCAGCACCACAAAAATGGGAGAAGGACCTGGCAATCCACTCCCAAGGCAATCCCAAAACAGTCAGCCATTGAAAACCCTATGAGGGTCGCTATGAGTCGGATACCGACTCGATGGCACCTAACAACAACAACAATATTTATTGCATAAAATGTTTAAGTCAGTTTAAACATCTGTCTCCTCGAACATTTATCATTTTTGTATGGTGACAACTTTTGAAATCCTTTCTTCCAGCTTCTTAAAATGTACAGTACATTTTTTGTTATCTGTAGTCTGCCTACCGCACAACAGGACACTGGGGCTTGTTGTTGTTGTTGTTGTTGTTAGGTGCCATAGAGTCGGTATCTGACTCATAGTGACCCTCATAGGGTTTTCAATGGTTGATTGTTTCGGGATTGCCTTGGGAGTGGATTGCCACATCCTTCTCCCATTTTTGCGATGCTGAGAATCAAACTCAGGACCTCAGAGAGTGCAGAGCAGCGCTCTACCAACTGAGCTAAACTCCAGCCAGGAATTCTTACTCCTAGCTAACTGTGCCTTAGTGATCAACCTCTCTACCCCCCCCGCCCCCCCCCCCACTCTTCTCAGCCCCTCTGTATGATCAACTTGTTTTGATTCCACCTATGAGTGATATCACGTGGTACTCAGCTCTCTCTGCCTGGCTCATTTAAATGCACTGCTCTGCCTAGAACCACCTGGAAAACAGAGCCCTCTTGGTGGCTTCTGAGGTCTGTCAGAGAAAGGAAGCATCAAACCTAAAATTTGCTTTTCGGAAGTTTAAATCCGAGTAAGATTTTATAAGGAAATGACTTCTTTCTATTTATTTGAAGAATTCCATAAAGTTAAGCTTTGTAAAATGTGGGAAAATATGAGATCTGTGTAGGAGCTTCGTGGTGCTAATATATTAGTTTTAAGGGGAAAAAAGGGTTTCTCCTCCCTCACAGCTGGTCAGCATGTGCCCCTCCCTTGCTAAGACCTTCCTAGGGTATCACAAAAATGCATTTCTTCATCCAGCACTTAAGAACGAAAGGTGCTAATGTGATTGTTTTTATATCATACCACAAACTGTTAGGATGCAAATAGCTAAGTAAAAAGTGAAAACTAAACACACCTATCTGGGAGAGAACAGCAGCATTCCAGAGGCATGCCTAATTTTAGAGAAGCTGTTCTCTATTTTGCTTCTATAACTTGGTTGAAAAAGGGAAGCTTTGTTATCTTTTTACAATCTTGTATATAGGGCTAGGGCTGTAGCTCAGCAGTAGAGCACTTGCCCAGCATGCACAAGGTCCTAGGGTCAACACCCAGCACTGCCTCTGCCAAAAGCATAGCATAAATCTAAATTGGTAACAACATCTGAAGATTCGGATTTTTAATGAGACTCAAAACTGGAAGCTGTTTTTATCATTGCTCTAAATGAAGCCAAGTCTACAGCCATACCGCCCTAGCATCTGAGCCCATCTGATCTTGGAAGCTAAGTAGGGTTGGGCCTGGTTAGTCCTTGGATGGGAGACCGCCTGGGAATATGGAGGGGAGGGGAGGGCTGCAGGCTTGGGAGAAGGACCTGGCAGCCCACTCCTGAAACAATCAGCCATTGGAAACCCTATGAATAACAGAGAAGCACTGACATAGTGCTGGCCATGGCACAGTGTTGGGGAGCGTTTCATTCTGTGTACATAGGGTTGCTATGAGTTGGGCCCAACTTGATGGGACATAACAACAAATGAACCTAAAGGTAAATGAGAATTTCAGAATGGGGGAAAATATCCATAAATTATGAAATATGGGTATTTTGGTGTCCTACGAACTTATTGCTATTGTTTTTGTTTGGTGCTGTCGAATCAAGAACAACTCATAGCGACCTCACACGGATTTCAGTGGCTGATTGTTTTCGGGATTGCTTCAGGAGTGGATTGTCACGTCATTCTCCCCTCTACAAACTTAGCCCCTCCGTATTAGCAATGCTTTTCTTCTCCAAGTGAATTTGAAAAAGGGGAAGACGATGCTGTTGTACTGTACAGATTAGGTTGGGAGAAGAAAACGAAGGTTCAGCTTGGTGAGACCTTGCTGTCTCTTTATCCCCACAGTACTAGTGATCGTATTTGTCTTAAGGGGCCATTAAGTGCTTATTAAATTAAAAAATAAAAAATAACCGTGACCTCCTGACACTGTGACACATACCTGTCATCCCAGTGACCCGGGAGGCTGAGCCAGAAGGATCACAAGTTTGAGTCCAGAGGCAGCCTGCATCACTTCGCAAGACCTATCGGAAAATACAGAAGAAAATGGGGTCTGGGGGTACAACTCAGTGATGGAGTGTTTGCCTGGCATGTGCGAGGCCCTGAGTTTAATCCCCCAGTACTGCAATAATAGATAAAAAAATAAGCATCACCAAGCTATTCTTATATCAAATATATGAGTGGTACCTATGAACCATTTATTTTAATATTCCAGAGGAAGTGTACTGTGTATAAACAGCACACAGTGGGAAGCTAGGAGGAGTGTGAGAAAAGAGATGCGTGCCTTCCAAGAGCGGGCAATGAGAGCTGACCCATCCAGATGCCACCACGTGGAAAAGTGGCCACTGAGGTGGACGTTTTACACGGCAAGTCCGATCTACCGCTCTGGTCTGCTGGTCCTTTCATCTCCTGCATGTTGCCCTCCCATCCACTCCTTGAATGCACATGGCCTGGGCTGAGACCCTGGCTCTACCATTGGCTATCTGTGTGGCCTCAGGCAAAGCACCTTACTATGCCTCAGTTTCCTCATCTGTAAAACAGAGGTAATCACTCTACCTTCCTCTTTATATACCCTCTGTCAGCAGCAGCTCTTTTCATGTTTATCTTCTCTAAATAAATTCCTAGCGAGGAAAATGTCCAATAAACCAACCAACCTTGGATAAGCTTATCCCCCGGCCTTCCAGAAATTCAATATCTCATCAGAAGTCCACTCAAATGTCCATAAAGCTGTCACAAAGAAGCCCTCCCTAGTGCGCCACAGTGGAATCAGCGGCCCTGAGAAATGAGGCAGACATTTCAAAGTCTTGAAAACTTTAGTTACAGTATCACATATGACTGTATGGATTGATTTCCATGGCCTATCTTGGGTTTTTAGAAAGTTATTATATTGTACAATATATTGTTCCCAATGTATATTAGGATTAATTGATTTAATATTTTCTTTGGGGTCATACCAATGATGGGTCAGTGGTTGAGCCCAGTGTGACATCATTCTTGTGGGAAAAGCAAATGACTTAAATCATTTTGTCACAAGGTCAGAGCTCAGGAGCAGAAACTGAGCATCAGATTGCCAACTGCTGAGGTCCAGGTTCAAGCAAGGCTAGGGAGAGGAGATGGACTAAGAGGTGGTTAGAAAGCTCCTCGGTCAGCCTGAGGTTGAAACCACAGGCATCCTTCCAGTTGTCTGCATACATTCTCGCAGAAACACTATATGTAGTTTGGCAGAGACCAGACCCATTTAAACAGAAAGAATGCACTGCTCTTACATCTGAGATAATAGCAAAAGCTGTGGTCTTTGCTGGCTGATCTACGCACGCATTGCTACAGCATTGTAACGCACAGAGCAGGGACGAGGAAATAGCTAAACTCAAAAATCCAGAAGAGAAACTCGATCCTGTGATTTTTCTCTGACCTCTGCAGTGTGGGAGGAATGCTTCAGGTGTCACTCAGCATGGAAGTTATTATGTTCCTGCCAAAGCCAGATGATCTACAGAGCCCTCCTACTGCCCCAATAAGAGAGGCGGCTCCAGGTAGGAGGCAGCTTCTCCGGGGCCACTGGAAGTGTCTGAGCTTCCTTTGCTGCCAGTCTCAGACAGACCTGGAGCAATAAATTAGGAAAAGCAGCTGCTCAAGCTGCAAATCTCCAGTAGAGGAAGGTCTGTGCTGAAAACCGGAGCCCTGAGGCATCTCAGTAAGAGCCACTGAGCAGCCCCTGCAGTCAGCGGAAACAGGCTGCCGCCATCTTGCTCTGGACCCTGATGGGAAAGGAAGGGAAGAGGTGGGGAAGGGCTTCCAGAAAGACTAGACCAGGCTCTAGAAAAAGAACAAGAAGCAGGTGGAGACTCTTCCCAAGCAACCCCACACAGGAGAACTGCCCAGCTCCCCAGGGAGGCCGACCTGGGTTAACCCACCACTCCTATGACTCATGTCCTTGGGAGCATGTTTGTAGGGGGAGGGGGGTTATGAATCTATTCAAATGTCAATTCATGCACCAGGTCTGATCGGTTGGAAGCAGCTGCCTTGTAAAGCCATGGGTTGAGAAGGAATTAAAGTCTGAGTCTAGACTCAAAATACACGATGGCAATATTTCTTAGATGCAGGGGGAAGCCTACCTGGCATGTGGAGGGGAAGATTAGCTGTCCTAGTGACAAAAGGTAGGTCTTAACTAGGAGGTAAGTTGTTGTTGTTGTTGTTAGGTGCCGTCGAGTCGGTATCCGACTCACAGCGACCCTCTGTACAACAGGGGAAACACTATTGTCAGTGTTTCTCTGCTATTCATGGGGTTTTCAATGGCTGATTGATTTTCGGGAGTGGGTTGCCGGGTCCTTCTCCCAAGCCTACAGCACCTGGTGTTCCCAGGCAATGTCCTATTCAAGTATTAACAAGGCCCGACCCTGCTTAGCTTCTGAGATCTGACGGGATCCGATGCCACAGCAGTACAGATGCAGGCAGGAATCCTTTAAGATGTTCAACATTGTTATCAGAGACAGGTGGTTCTTGGAAAACAATGTTAAAATGCCAGGGCCAACTAAGCACACAGATGAGATGCCCCCTCCCTTAGAACATGGGTCAGACAAGGCCAGTATCTGAGTCTGCCACAGCTGAGGGAGAAGAATCTCTGGGTGGCTCACACTCCTTCCTGCAGAGGTCCAGAGGACACAGTGACCAAGCAAATCAGCGACCAAAAACAGTCTGGGAAACGCTAACGAAATGAATAAACTCCTTCCCGGAAGCCTAACGTGCAGATATGCTCTCCTTTGCATGCCCAGCTTGCTTTAAAGACCAAAGAATGCTTGATGACACCTCATTTGGGTGTCATCTGGTCCTTCAGTTAAAGATGGAGAGGGAAGAGAGGCCGACCACACTCAGGTGCTCAGACAGATTGTGAGCTGTGTAGAAAAGCAGAGCATCGCCCAGAGGGAGACAAGACATCTGGGGTTCTGGAATCTGCTCACACCAGCTGCCCAGCTTCGGGGCTGGACTCTTCTTAGCTGGTGGCCAGTCTGAGATTTAATTAAATCACCATCATCGTTGCCAGAGTGGAATAGGATACAGTGGAAGAACCTGAGCGTTTTCTCTTTCATTAGTGCTGCTGTTGTCGTTGTTGTTGTTAGGTGCCGTCGAGTCTGACTCATAGCGACCGAATGTACAGCAGATCGAAACACTTCCTGATTCTGTGCCAGGCAAACGATCTTATTTATGTTTAAGCCCATTGATGGAGTCACTGTTCCAATCCATCTGGTGGAGGGTTTTCCTCTTTTGCATTGACCTGCCACTCTCCCAAACATGATGTCTTTCTCTAGGGATTGACCTCTTCTGACTACATGCCCGAAATATGTAAGACGCAGTCTGGCCATTCTTGCTTCCAAGAAGCCACTAGTGCTGAGTGTCATTAAATACAACAAGCCAGGCTCAGTGGGGTGTGCCTGTGGTCCTAGGTACCTGAGAGGCTGAGGCAGGAGGGTCACTTGAGCCTAGGAATTTGAGATCAGCCTGGGTAATATAGCAAGACCCCATCTCCAGCCCTTTCCCACCCCCACCCCCCGACACACACAACCTACAACAGTCAGTACCAGTTGCTGAAATTTGGATGTCAACCATGTATCAGGTCTCATGTCCACTGTGTTCTTAGTATTCTCTTATTAATCCTCCCAAATAACAATAATATTAAATATATACGGGGCTCTGTGTGTGCCAGGCACTGTTGCTGGCACTTCGCAAACGCTAGCTTGTTTGGTGCTTGTTGTTGTTGTTGTTAGGTGATGTCGAGTCGGTATACGACTCATAGCAACCCTCATAGGGTTTTCAATGGCTGACTGTTTTGGGGTTGCCTTGGGAGTGGATTGCCAGGCCCTTCTCCCATTTTTGCGGTGCTGGGAATTGAACTCAGGACCTCATAGACTGCAGTGCAGCGCTCTACCAACTGAGCTAAATCCCAGCCCATTTTGGTGCTTAGCACAGCCTAATAAGGTGGATATTAAGATTTCACAATAAACAGACGCCAAGAGGCAAGGTGCTCCGACATAGCCACTTACAGCAGGAGGTGGCAGATGTGGGACAGGAAATTGTGAGATCGTGTGACATTCGCCTTAGTACGGCCAGGTGGAAGAGGAGGGGACCAGGTCACAGAGAGGTGAATGGCTCTGCCCAGTTGCAGAGCTACATCCAAACCAGAGCCCGACTCCCAAGACTGAGCCCCCGCCATCCTGCACAGCGGCAGGGTGGGCCTGCAGAATGTTCTTTCTCCGCGTCAGCCTTTCCCATGTGAGTCTGTGCCCCGCCGCCTTGGAATCTGAGGAGATCTGGGCGTTGCATAAGCGGCACGCTCTGTTTTTTAAAGAATGCAAAGGCTTGTCTGGGAAAAGAGATCTGACTTCCCAGGTTCTAGTTCTAAAATCACTTGTACCCCTTCTGTGTCAGAAGAGACTGTGGGGGTGCATGCCTATGTCTACACCCGCGAAGTGAGGCGAGGTTTCTAAGAACCCTCTTGACCCCAGGCCCTAACCTACTGATGTATAGGATGCTGGACACTGTGGCTTTTACAGATCCAGGACCCAGGTTTCCATCTGTGGATTATGTTCAGCACCTTCTTCTTCTGACACCACCCACTTGCGGAGCGGTGCTGAGGTGGGGACGTGTGTGCAAATGCCCAAGCCAAGCCGAAATGCTGCAGACTGTCTGAGGCTTCACTTGATTCAGGTCACTCCTCCCACGGATTAAAGGGGCTAAGGGGAAATTGTGGCAGCAAGTGCAGTTATTTACACATTTCTGATTCTGCAAAATTCAAATCCCATTACTTCTTAACGAACTATCAACCACCTGGCATTGCTTATGGAGGCAAACTCAGACTGAATTCAAGTCAGTAAACATACGCTATTATTGTCATTAGGTGCTGTCGAGTCAGGTCCAACTCATAAGGACCCTCTGTACAACAGAATAAAACACTCCCCAATGCTGCGCCAGGCCTGGCACTATGGATCGTTTTGGGAATGGGCTGCCATGTCCTTCTCTCATTTTTGTGGTGCTGGGGATCAAACTCAGGGCCTCAGAGAGGGCAGAGCAGCACTCTACCAGCTGAACTAAACCCCAGCCCAAACAATATGCTGTAGAGAGCAGAAGTTTAAGAGCAATACCTTGATGTGAAAGCCACTGTCAAGTCTTGATCTGTTGATGAAATTATAGGCTTGTATCCCCCAACCAACTTCACCAACGTGCTCGTGTTTATATTTTGCTGGCAAGCTTCTGTTTGGGGCCCACCTTGACAAATATCTGAGATCGCCAGTTTTTTCTAATGCTGGGCGTTTTTCTCCTATATAGGAAGTGTGCTGATGAACTTTAGGAATGTGATCTTTTATATAATCTGGACCTTAAAGAAACAGAAAGAAAAACACACTTTAAAAGTTCTCCATAATTTAGTCTAAGATGCTTTTGTTTTAATGGTGAAAATGATTATTGCTACAGCATATATGACACTTTCTAGATTCTTAAATGCTATTATAAGTGCTTTGTTGTTGTTAGGTGCTATCGAGGGAAGTCCAACTCATAGCAACCCTATGTACAACAGCTGAAACACTACTGGACACTGTGCCAAGCCCCACACTATTGTCAGTGCTTCTCTGCTATTCATAGGGTTTTCAATGGCTGACTGTTTTTATGGGAGTAGGTTGCCGAGTCCTTCTCCCAAGCCTACAGCACCTGGTGTTCCCAGGCAGCCTCCCATCCAAGGACTAACCAGGTCTGACCCTGCTTAGCTTCTGAGATCTGACAGGATCCAATGCCACAGGGCTGTGGCTGCAGGCATAAGTGTTTTAGATGTGTTAATACAATTAATCCTTATTATTAACCTAATGGTATAGGTGGAAAGATTATCCCCAGTTTAAGATAGAAAAGTCTGTAGGCATACCACACGCAGGGTCAGACCTGGTTAGTACTTGGATGGGAGACCGCCTGGGAACACCAGATGCTGTAGGCTTAGGAGAAGGACCTGGCAACCCACTCCCCCCCAAAAAAATCAGTCATTGAAAACCCCATGAACAGCAGAGAAGCACAGACAATAGTGTTCTGTCTGTTGTATATAGGGTTGCTATGAGTTGGACACCGACTTGACAGCTCCTAACAAGAAGAAGAAGATAGAAAAAGTGAGGGACGTAAAGATTGGTTACTGGTGCTGGGGACATAGTTCAGGGGTAAAGTGCTTGCCTAGCAGGCACAAGGCCCTCGATTTGATCCCCAGCACTTAAAATAATAATAATTACTTGCCCAGAGTCACAGCTAATAAGCTGGACTGTTAAGGGTCTCAGTAAACTGTTTTTAATTTCTTCACACACACCACATTTGTGAGACTTAAGTCTTCTAACGTTGGGGTATTCTGTCTGGATAGTAAAACTCTGAAGTGCCAGGTAGAATACTTCCCAAACACATGAGAAGAAGTTGGGAAATTGAGAGAATTACTAGATGAGGACAAGGATAACATGATGACCAGAGGCAGGGGTACTTCGTGAGTCCTCGTGTCTTAAAATGTGAAACAATGAACAATAAGTAATTAATAAAATGTGAAAAGGGGCGAAACAAGCAAAAGCCAGTGGTCTGAGGAGAAAAAAAATTTAAATACATATTTAAAGTTGGTGTGCAAGGAATAAATGGTAGCTAACCCTGGAAGAGCCTGCAGCCGTAGCCCTGTGGCATCAGATCCTGTCAGATCTCGGAAGCTAAGCAGGGTCGGGCCTGGTTAGTACTTGGATGGGAGACCGCCTGGGAATACCAGGTGCTGTAGGCTTGGGAGACGTACCCAACAACCCACTCCCAAAAATCAATACACCATTGAAAACCCTATGGACAGCAGAGAAGCACTGACAATAGTGTTTCGCCTGTTGTATGTGGGGTGGCTATGAGTCAGATACCAACTCGATGGCACCTAACAACAACAACCACCCTGGAAGATGGTACCAGTTACAAAGGGAGTGACTTTCCTCCAGGAAGTTTCAAAAGCCCCAGAACCAAAATGGGTGGAGGATGGTATGAGTGGACTGGGGACCCAAGAAGGAAGTTCATTCCTGTTTTCACTCCAAAAGTCGACCAAAGCCCTTGGGGATGGCGGCTGGGCCACCGTCCCGTCACTAAATGAAGGGGCCCTGTGGCTCCGCTCATTTTGCTCTTGGGTCAGGGAGCTCAGTGTTTGCGGACCATGGGCCAACAAGGCCTGGGACTCACTGCCCTTGCCACGAGGACCAGGTATTCTGTGGAAGGGTCAGAGTCTCAGCGGAGGAGTTCCCTCTGCTTTCCAAGGGGGTGATGGTGGGGTGAGCTCTTCAGAAGCACAGCTTTGGCAGGTGTTTTCAGGGGTTCCTAAAAGCCATCACCCCAAGGTGCGCCAGGTATGCAGCTTGTTGTTAGGTGCTGTCGAGTCGGTATCCAGCTCATAGCGAGCCTCATAGGGTTTTCAATGGCTGACTATTTCGGGATTGCCTTGGGAGTGGATTGCCACGTCCTTCTCCCATTTTTGCGGTGCTGGGAATTGAACTCGGCTAATTTCCCCTGAGATACCATGTACCTTCAGTTTCACCCGCTCCAGGTTTTCCCTTAGATCTGACGACTCTGGTAAGGCATAGAACTGTCAGAGCTGGAGAAACTTTTCTTCCTCCGTGTGACAGGCATCTAGATCTCGTCTATACCACTTCTGTCCTGGGGAAAACTTGGCCATCTCTCCTCAACAGGGTGAAGACTGAAGAACTGTGTTTGTCTTCCTGGAATTTAGGCCGGTGCTTCCTCAAATGTTTCATCAAACATGGCTGCCATAAATGCACCCAGGTCTCCATAGTCCAAGACACTTGGGAACACTGCTTGCAACGTTTGCCTTTCAGAGAGTCACAGCCCACAGAAGCAAACTCAGTTCCAAGGAGCCTCTGGTAAGTAGACCTGTTTATAATGATGTGATCCACAGTTGCCCAAAGCAATTTAAATGCAGATTTTTTTTTTCTCTACCAGGCCATGTATATGCAACCCACAGACACAGAAGGATTTGGGAAAATGACCCTCAGTTATTGCTGTGCTTTGTCATCAGTGCACGGCACTGTCAAGGTGAGCAGGGCTGTGGCCAGCACTCTGAAGACGGCCACACCAATTTCTAAGGGAGCTGCGACGTGCCAGCTGGCTCCATCCTTCTGCACGCTGCTATAACAAAATGCCTGAGGTGGGGTAGCTTGCTGGGAGCAGAAGGAGATTTACTCGCACTCCTGGAGGCTGGGGAGTCAGCCATCGGAGGGGCAGGTTCAGGGTCCCCTGAGGGCAGCTCCCTGCTTTCAGGGTGGTGCCTGGCCACTGTGTCCTCCTCCTGGGAGGAATGCCACCACGCAGTGGCACTCACGCACCGCGTGATGCTCCACGGCTGCAATCAAGTCAGAGAAGGTTTCTAAGCCTGTGCCTCCTCATCATTTTAGAAATGGTGCAGCTCAACCCACATGGCAGTGCCTGGCTCACAGGTCCTGGGAAGATCCTACCCCGGCTATGTAGCAGACCCAGGCTCCTGCCTGAGACTCAGAGGCAGGTGACGCAGAGGCAAGTGGATGCTACAGCGGGAGGCAGCCCCCGCCTCCGCAGCAGATCCCCTCCAGCCAGCCCAGGGCCTCTGTTGGGTTCTTCCTGGGGTTTCTCTCTCTCTGCAGTGTGGGTGGAGGTAAGAGGTGGGTGCCTCAATATTGCACCCAGTGGCGAGGCTGTGGCTGGAGAGCAGAGGTCATGCACAGGATGAAAGGACTGGGGTTTATTCACAGAGGAGGGGAGAGGAATAGACAGTTAGGGAGAGGGGAAAGGAGAGTTGGAGAAGGGAAGCGCTCAGCTGCTGTCTCTGCCACTGGGGCAGACTCCCGGCTATCTGTCGGTTGTCGTTGCTCTTCTGGCTCTTCGCCACTCCGGGGTTCTGCACTTGACTTTCAGAGGCTTGCCCCTCGGAGTCTTGCCTCTCGAAGCTGTCAGTCCATGTAGGATATCTGGCATTGTAGAAATCAAGGTCGGATAGAGGTGGCAGGCGGGTTGAAGTGTGATGAAAGCAGGTCGGAGGAAGGCTGAAGGCGAGGCTGGGCAGACGAGTAAATGGGCCTTGGGCCCTTAAGGATCCATAAGGACCCGGTGAACTTCTCTTGGATGGTGTTCAGAATGGCTGTTGAACTCCGAGCTCCAGAGCTTATATGGCCTGATAGCCAGCCAATCAGGGGAACGGGGTTGGATCAGAAATGACCAGTTGGGCACGGGGTGGGGGTGGGGGTTAGATGCTACCATACCTTGGGTGCCATCTTGGCCCACTTGATGGGAGGAGGGAAGAGTGGTACCCAGATGTATGGCAAAGATGACCCATTGCTATCTTGCCCCATAGGATTCAATGGGAGCAAATGACCCAGATATAGGGTAAGGGTCATTTGCCCCGGAGGAGAGGGGTTGGTCCTCCAAGTGGGCTAGATGAACTCCTGGGACTGGCCATGTTTGGGGTACTCTCTATCCAACAGGCCTCCTTAACCAAAAGGCCCCATAGCACTACTTATCCAGCACCACCCAGAAATGTGGTGTTGTGGTTTAAATATAAGCAGTGTCCCCCAAAGGCTTGGACCCCACAGTGGCACTGTTAGGAAGTGCTGTGGACCTCTAGAAGGTGGGGCCTAGTGCAAGGTCCTTATGTCATTGGGGGTGTGTCCTCCCAGGGGATTGTGGGACTCAGGTCACTTGGTCTCTCTTTGCGTCTTGGTACATGACATGAGGAATTTGTTCTGACACACGCTCCCCACTATTGCCATCTGTACCCTCACCAAAGGCCCCTTACAATGGAGCCATCTGACCTTGGGCTGGAACCTCCAAACTGTGAACTAAACAAAACTTTTCTCTTTATAAGTTAACTACATCAGGTATTTTGTTATAGTAACATGAGACTGACTAGTGCACATGACTTCTCTAATAAGACAGTTCTGTAGGCGTTTGGCTTTACATAACTATGTTTCCTTTGCCAAAGAGCCTAGACTCTGCTGCGCTGGATTTTCTGCTTAAAACTAGAACTTCCAATTTGTGCCCAGTCTTTGGTCTTTTTAGTTTTCCCTCAACAAGTATCATCACCATCTGACTGCTCTTGCCATCTCTCAGAATGTTTGTTTCCTTCATCCTGTGGCGAGTTTCCTTGGATCTTTCATACTTTTCGCACAAAGTCAAGCCCTTATTTGCCAACAATGAAGTCAGCAGCTCCTATGTTAAGAAAAACCCCACTTTCAGCCAGGCACGGTGGCATACCACTGTAATCCTCACACTTGGGAGGCGGAGGCAGGAGGATCACAAGTTCCAGGCCAGCCTGGCCTGCATTGCAAATTTTAGGACAGCCTGGGATACCCAGCAAACAAAACAAAACAAACAAAAACAAAACAAAACAAAGAAAATCGCTTTCCCATTCCCCCCCCCCAGGCTTTCCTTCATGTTGGAGGGGAAAGCTTTCAGCTGTAAAGCTTCAAGATAGCTGCCCTCGCTAGTGTCAGAGGGGCAGCCCGCACACGTGCTCTGCTGGCTGAGCTGCATGGCATTGGGGAAGGATCTGCGCTCCCACGAACCTCTATATCAGGAATCATGGTTCTACATTTCTCTGTCTTATTGCCCTGGAAAAACTGTGGATTTAAGAACAGCAGGCGGACCCCTCTTCCCTCTCTTCTGTGTACCCCAAATGACTTGCTTACTTGCGTCTGAAATTCCACCTCTGCACTTAAGAATGGAGATGTGGAAGCCACGCATGGTGGCACACACCTGGAATCTCAGCACTCGGGAGGCTGAGGCAGGAGGATCGTGAGTTTGAGGCCAGCCCGGGCTACATAGCAAGACACGGTGTGGAAGAAGATGATGAAGTAAGGGAGGAACTGGAAAAGAAAGAAGAAGAAGAATGTGCTCATGGGTTTTGTTTGTTTTGTTTCTGTTTCTGGTGCCGGGGCTGGAACCCTAGGGTCTCCTGCATATCAGGCACGCACTCCGCCACTGAGCCACACCTCCCACTGAGAATGTGGTAGTGAACTCAACCGCTGTCTGTCGGTAAAACTCCTGGCTTTGGGCCAGGCCAGTTGGCACACGCCTGCAATCCCAGCGACTCGGGAGGCAGAGGCAGGGGGATTGCAAATTCCAGGCCAGAGGCAGCCTGAGTAATTCAGCGAGACCCTGATACAAGACAGAAAATTTAAAAAGGGCTGGGAGTACAGCTCAATGGTAGAGCACTTGCTAAGTATGTGCAAGGCCCCAGGTTCAACGCCTTAGTACTGTAAAACGAAACAAAACAAACAAAAACCTCCTGGTTTGTCTGCCCCTGGCTGTGTGACCTGGAGAAGTCATCCAACCTCTGTATGTCAGACCCCACACCTGCAGAATGACAACATGTGGGCCTGTGTTGCAGCCTTGTAGGAAGGAGAGGAGAGAACCCATTTTGCTTAACAAAGTGCTTAACTGAGAACCTAGCAGATAACACAGACCTAATACCATTGGTTTGTTTTTCAACTTGAGGCTTTGTCTGACCTATTACATTGTTTCTTTGTTTACATCTTAGGAACTCATGAATTTTCCAATGAATGATTTCTTTCTTATTGTGAGCAAATATCAAATCCTTTCCTCAGAACTCTTCACAATTAAAGGTCAGCAAACTTTTTAGTAAAGAGCCTGAGAGTAAATTATTTGCACTTTTCTGGCCATAAAATCTGTTTCAATGACTCCGTCCTGTCCTTGGAGGGTGAAAGGAGCCATAGGCAATAGGTAACCAAATGGCCATGCATATGTTCCAATAAAGCTCTGCACAACGCTCCGCGGGCCTTGCAGTTGCACAGCAGAATCTGGAGGTGACCAGAGCCACAAAATGTCAAAAGCTGCTAGAGTGAGAGTGACCAGGCTTGCTCTGGAACCCTTCTTATTAAAGGATTTTAGTAAGCAAAGCCCTACTTTGCTCGCGATGCCCTTCAGCAGCAGACCGATGGGGAGATTGGGCTTCTCAACCCTCACCTGTTCTTCCAACAAAGCCCTTGAGACACGCACTTGCTGGGATCATCCAAAGTGGCAAAGTCATAGATCCAGCGACAGGAAGACCCTGTGCAGGAATTCCTACCCAGATAGTGCAATCAATTCATCGACCTCTTGCCTAATGGCAACTCTGGAAGAACTCGGAGACCCTTCCACACCACAACGGCTTGGGACTAGGCTAGGGAGGGGAGACTTACACGTTGGATTTATGGGGGGAAAATTGTTTCTAAGTTTCACTACAAACTGTGTCCAATTTCTCCTCTGGAACTTATGAAATAGCTAAAATAGCTCAAAGTAAATGAGGTAAAGGGTTATATCTATCTATCTATCTATCTGTCTATCTATCTATCTATCTATCTACCTACCTACCTACCTACCTACCTACCTACCGGATCTATAGATCTATACGACAGATAGATAGATAGATAGATAGATAGATAGATAGATAGACAGACAGACAGACAGACAGACAGACAGACAGACAGACAGACAGACAGACATATGTATGTTCTTCTTCTTGTTGGGTGCCATGGAGTCATAGCGACCCTCACAGCGTTTTCAATGGCTGATTGTTTTGGGATTGCTTTGGGAGTGGATTGCCATGTCCTTCTCCTGGTTTTGTTTTGTTTTGTCTTGTGGTGCTGGGGATCGAACCTGGGTCTTCAGAAAGTACAGAGCAGCACCCTAGCAGTGGAGCTACTTGTAAACACTCTAGCTGAGTTATAGATTTGAAATTTTCTGACAGGACCTGATTTCCCTAATTCTAGTCTTCGGTTATTTCCTGGTAGTGATTTAGTCCTTCAGAGCCTCTGGAGACATTTTTGGTTTTCATAATGGAGGTTGGGGGTGCTACCAAACACCTGCAGTGGGCAGAGGCCAGGGCTGCTGCAAAACATCCTGCAACACACAGGGAAGTCTTTCCCATAGCAAAGAGCTAGCTGGCCCCAAATGGCAATGCCAGGGGTTTGCTCAGGTTAGCTCAGTTGGTAGATGCTGCTCTGCACTCTCTGAGGTCCTGAGTTTGATCCTCAGCACTGCAAAAATGGGAGAAGGATGTGGCAGCCCACTCCTAAAGCAATCCCAAAACAAGCAGCCATTGAAAACCCTATGAACAGCAGAGAAGCACTGACATAGCGCCAGGCATGGCACAGTGTTGGGTAGTATTTCGTTCTATTGTACATAGTATCAGTATGAATAGGACCTGACTCAATGGCACCTAACAACAAAATGGCAATAGTGCCTAGGTTGAAAATTCTTGTTTTAAACTATCTAAAACATGATGTAATACAAAATGCCATCAGAAGGGATACTTGTTAGTTAGTAATACTCATACCACATACTGGTTGTCACAGCATTTACCCAGTAAGAGCAAGAAGGCAGGGGTTAGCACTATACAGGCTTTGAGGAAACTGGATTTGGAGTCACAAAGCCCTAGAATGAAATCCGAACCAGTTCAAGGAATCCAAGCTTAAATTGTTAATTGTAGAAATGCTGGCTGGGCCTGGGAGGATAGCTCAGTGGAAGAACATTTGCCTGGCATCCATGAGGTTCTGGGTTCGGTGCCAATACTACCGTGTGTGTGTGTGTGTGTGTGTGTGTGTAGCACCAGTGATGTTTTAGAGTTGTATTGAGAAATATTTAATGAGAAAATTTCTAAAGGCTTAAAACAGAGGATGAGATTCAGTAAAACCCTAATCAATAATAAATATTACAAAAGAATATAAGTTTCTTCTAATACAAAACCCAGTATTTAATGGAAACTGGATTTCTCACCTAATTAGCAGTTCACCATCACTGGTCCCATCTCTTGGATGTAAACTGTCCACTCAGAATTCTATACCCAGTTATACTATTCTCTGGGAATTTAGGGGAAACAAAGACATTTTCAGACAAAAGGAAAACTAACTAGAACTGCTTGTCACTTGGCAGGCACATCCTTAAAGACCAATTGACAGAAGTCCTCAGACAGGAAGGAAATGTTAAAAAAAGAAGTCCTGTGGCAACAAGGAGTACATTTGGTTTTAATAGAAGCAGACAGAAAGGTAAAAGATAATCCTAATATGACTTCATCCTATAATTGTGCCCCAGGAGGCCAGTCCTCTACTTCAGAGACCAAAATGAAACACACCAAGGAAATAAATCAAAAGGAATCCTAAGGAATAAGGAAATGAATATTTTAATAAGTGTATTTGATGATCTGTTGACAACATAGACATAATTCGGCATTGTCAGTGTGCAGTGCAGAGCAGCTGGGTTTGGAGGGGGAATCCAGCCCAGACAAGGGCAGAGCGTGGTGGTGGGAATGTGCAACGTGAAATGAACTCTAGTGGGTGCATCGGACACATGCATGGGGGGAGAACGAGAGAGAAGACAATGTTGGAGATTAATTACCACAACTACTCATGTGAATAGGCTCTCCAATTCCAGTAGTTACCACAGAATGGACTCAGGGACTGGAAAATTTTTAAATGCTGCATTCCAATTCAGTCAGCACAATTATGCAATGGTCCAACCATTGGCAGAA